>JAPYYQ010001123.1:0-39686 GCA_030522585.1 Anagyrus pseudococci | reverse complement strand
CAAGCGGAGCTCCTTTTCCCTTGGGCCGCAGCACTCCGTACGCACCGGGTGCTCTCCCCCGTTCTCTCGCGCATGTACGGCGCAATAAGCGCTCCGAGCGGAATTCGCGTCCGCTCTCCCCGGCGATCCACGTGCGAGGGGGCCCCCGCTATTACATACTTATCGCGCGCTCCAGCAGCAGCAACTCTCTCTCTCTCGCGGCGGCCTCTCTTCGAGCAAAGTCTGCGCTCCTGCTATACTCTTTCGGACAGCGACGGCGCCGTTCTATGCCCGCACGCCGCATAAGTGCACGCGCGCGCGCGCGCCTTCTTCTTCTCTCTCCTTTGCTCTGACCCTACCCCCCCCCCGCTTGCCCTTCTTTTCGCCGCTGCCGGCCTCTTTTGCCTCGGTCCTACTCTACATCGGGACTTTTTTCGGTCTTTGGTATACTTTTACTTTAATCGCGCGTTAATTGATTTATTGCTGGGTAATGATGAGGTGCGGGGGGAGGCAATTTCATGCGATAAACAGACTCGGCGGAGCGAGACTGACCGAGAAACCGAGAACGATTGGATTTGCGGTTGTAGCAACGGAAATGCTACGTTATTGCCGCAAAGGGGCTCTAGTTTTTGATATTTTCATCACTGAAATTCCAGGTCAACCAGAGCGAGAAATGTTTAAAAGTATGTACCCTACGATCAAATAAGATTATCTCTTATTTGTATTGCCAGGGTATAGCTTTTGTATAAATATTGAAAAAATGCATCAGTGTATAGTTATGGAGCGCACAGTCGAATGTTCAATGGGGTGTCCGCTCGGGCGTCGTAAGACTCCGAGCGAAAGATCCGGTGGAACAACATTTCTCTCCGTATAGCCCTTGCATACTCTCCTTGCGTATATACGCTGCATACACATAAAATTCAGCCTGGGAGAGGCGTGAGAGCGCTCGGCTGCCACAGGTGCGCGCGCCCGCCCCCCGAGAGATGTATCTCATCGGCAGGTGCGAATGGCGGAAGGACCGATCTCGCAGGGAGGAAGGGAGGGGGGGGGGATCGTGTGGCGCAGAGACCCGGTTTGGCCTTTGGTGGCAACCGGTAGAGGCGCGTCGTCGCGGCCAAGTATTTTTTAAGCCTCCTCGGAGGGATTATTTGCGATTGGTGAGGGGAGGGAGAGGAGGCCCTGTTTCTACACGTGCTCACTCGCTCTACCTCAACCTCTCTCTCTCTCTCGATATAAATCCTCGTTTGTAGGATATTTTCGTCTCGGCGTTAACGTTCCTTTTTCCTTATTAAATCATGATAATTTTATGGGCCCTATACACCGCTGCTCTCCACGGCTGCAGTATACACATACCCAAGGGCAAAAGTAAAGACATCAATTGTCGCTTTGGTAAATTATCATTGATATTAGTCATGCTTTAAAAATATACATACACGCGGGCCTCAAGAGAATCGGCTTGGCCCCAGCGTAGTACCTCTTAAGCGGCTCCTGAGTTATGGCTCCCTTTTTGCCGATTATCACGTCGCGATGAGCCTCTCCGAACGGCAAATAATCCGAGAGCCAAAAGTATCTGCCCAAAAACGGCTGTACATTCAAAGCAGCATACAACACACGCGCACAAGAGAGGTCCACTTATTTTTCCAAAGCTCGTAAAATATATGCACCCGCGCCTCTTTCAGAAGCTGGGGCTCTCCTCGAGTGTGGCTGCTGCAGTTTGGTATATAGCCCCGAAGAGCAACAACAAAATCAAAAATAACTCCTGAGGGGGGCTAATCCAGGGGGGCCCGAGTGCGAAGGAAAACAGAGAGCAAGAGAGGCGCGTCTGCTAGGGATCTCTCGGCGAGCCTCTAATTCGCGCTCGAGCAAAGCGGGTAGCTGTTTATCCGAGCGAAGAGGGCCCATGGATATCTAGCTCTCATCTGCCTGCAGCATTCGTGGCCTGCTCTTTCTGCGGCTGCGGAGAGAGGCGATGGTCTTTTTCCTTTTCAGGACTAGGCAAGCGCGTCGAGTAAGAGGGAGAGACGATCGCTGGCTGCAGCCGAGAATTATTAGGTGCTTAGGAGGAGCGCAGCGATGGGAGGAGTGAGATGATCCTCGCAAGATTGCCCAAGCGATTTTCGTAATTAGGCGGCGGAGGGCATTAGCGCCACGTCTCTTTTTCACGTTTCTCCGCGCGCACGCGGCCCTCTTCTATGGCGTGTGCTGTATATAGTACGCTGGGACTTTATGCGGCAGCGGCGGCGGCGGCCGTTATTACTTGCGCCACACTGCGATAATGTAATTGTTTAAGAACGAGCGCCGGCAACCCTAATAATGGACTCCCAATTGCCCCTTTTGCCTCCCCCCTCTCTCTCTTCTACAGCGCTCACTTCGGAAAGACCTCTCTTCTCTCCGACTGTAATTTCATTATCGCAACTATTGCGGCCTTAAAGTTTGCTTTGGCAACTTTCGAGAGTCATTTGTGAAGGGTAATCAGCCTTCGCTCTATTCCCTGTAGCTCCTCTCTCTCTCTCTCTCTCCCTTCCGCAACCGCGCGCTCATCCGATTATACCGCACGTAAGAAGAGCGTCGCATCCGGCGCCCCGGGAAATTAGACAACACTTCGCCTCTTCCCCGCCGAAATAATAGACTCTCTCTCTCTCTCTCTCTCTCTCTCTCTCTCTCTCTCTCGACACGAACAAGCCGCTTGTAAAAATATAAAGTCCGAAGAGGGCAAGAGAGAGACTGCAGCGATCATGATTGGGCCGTAAATAATCGAATGGAAAATTCCGGGCTGAATAACAGAGCAGCAGTGGCGGCAGTTGCTGCTTCTCTGGCTCTTGCCGGCCGAATAACCCGGAAGACGGATGGATGGATCCGAAAAGGGCAGCGAGCTTTACCTCCTCCCCCCCTGCTCCTCTTTGGCTCTTGGCAACGGGCTTGGAGCCGCTTCCTGGTAGCTAAACTCGCCACACGAGCTTCACAAGCAAGTGCGACTAGACTGCGACTGCTGGTCGTTCCTCTCTCGCGCGGCGTATACACAGCGACGCGAGAGGAGGATGACGAGTGGAGGTGCGCGCGCGAGAGGGGCTTATTATTAGAAGAGCGATGGTGGCGGCTCTCTTACCCGTTCCTTGTACTCTCCGCGCGGCGCACTCGTCGTTTTTCCTCTTCCTTTTTCGCGTGTAATTGGGTTTTTCATTGCGAGCCCCGCTCGCTCTAGCGCTTTGTTTCGTTCCGAGCTTTCTCGCTAGAATTTTCTATTTCGAGGACGCGCGCGCTACCGAGCCGGGTTATTTTGGCCCAGCCTGACGATATAACCGAGGGTACGTGTAGATATATATAGAGGGGAAGGGGGGAAACACGGAGATCTGGGGAGTTTTGAAGAGCCGAGAGCGCATCTCGAGCATACGAGGAGGGCTTGTACGAATCGAAGTTGCGCTCCCTTTGCTCCGCTTCGACTTACGTAACGCAGAATTGTTGAATAAATATCGGCTGTGGTGTGACACTTACCTGAAACAAAAGAAAAACAGGAAATATATTAGAAATGTATTAATCAAAAAGCTTTGATAGAAAAAAAAAGTGAGCTTAAACTAGTGAAAAGAAATGTTTCTCCGTCGATCGGTAAAAACGACCAAGAGGGCTGAGAGCGGTCGAACGTCCGAGATTAGAGTAGTCCAGAGAGTATCGCTCGAATTCCGTAAAGTGCATCCCGAGTCGCGCGTTTGAGCCGTCGATCAATACGCCCCCTCTCGAGGTAATAACCCCCTTGGCTCCTTGCGCAGGATACAATTCGTTGCTCGCGCGCGCGAGGCGAAGCAACAGCGCGAAAAGTTTAAAATCTCCACTCGCTCCTCCCCTGGTTACCTGCTCTCGATATACGGCTCCCCAGTCTCCCCCCCCCCCATAGGTAGCTCGATACTGCGTGGAGAGGAGAAGCAGTAGCGACGCTGCTTGCGCGCTCGCGAATACTTTCACCGTCGCGCCTCCCGAGCGGGAGGGAGGAAAAAAAGTCTCTCTCTCTCTCTCCCATTGCAACTTTCGCGAAGCGCCGATAAATCTCGCGCCTGATTGCACCCAAGTTTGCTTTTCCCTACAGCAGAGCCGTAACAGCTCTGTGCGCTCGCGAGAGAGCTAGTTCTCTCACTCGATTCCTCCTGTACCAGTATCGTTTCTTTCTACCCCCTCCGTTGGAAAAATTGCGCGGAGTGTGTGAGAGCCGGTAGGCTACTCCATACTCCTGCCGCCACAAATATGCTTTTTCTCCCTCGTCCCGGCATCCCCCCAGCACCCCCGTATACTGCGATTTAATATTTCACACTCTAGGCAAGCGCGTCGGGAGGCAATTGGACCAAGCGATCTTCTCTTTCCCCCCCCCCCCCCGAGAAAAATGCCGTACAGATGCTGCGAGCAGCCTGTCTCCGGCAAAGCGACTACTATATGTACCTGCCCCCCTATACACTCTACTTCTCGTATACACTAGCATGGTCCTCTGAAATTTTGAAGGAACGAGAGCTGCTCGCAGCTGCTGGAAGCAGCAGCACACATATGCGAAGGTGAGCGCAACTTTATCGCTCAGCGCGAGCGCAGAGAGCTCGTATAGCTCTGGCTTCTTGAGAATGTGCACGAAAACACAGGCTGCGCGTGTAAATTGTTGATCGCTTGGCATGCTAGTGCGTGTACGATGCTGCGTCAAAAGGGAAGAGCTGCTCAGTCATAGCGGAAGGACGAGCTCGAAGAAGCGCGAGATGCGATTAAAAGAGGCGGGTAACCGGAGATCCTCTTCTCTCAAGGCAGCGTTGCTTATGAACCAAGCTCGCTGAGCTACTTTAAAGAAAATAGAGGGGGAATGGAAAATTGCCCGGCTTTGAATGGGATATTGCTGCTGCGAGGATGAAGGCCGTATAGGCCCCCCCGAGACCCTGTAGGAGGCGCAAATATTTGGCTGCGCGCGAGGATGAAACTACCGCTGCGCCCATGGACAGACACGACTCTCTCTCTCTCTCACTCTCTCTCTCTCTCTCTCTGCGCACTCGAGCGTTAATTAATTTCGAAGGGTTATTTGTCTTCGGCGAATGTCTCGCTGTAGGAGGAGTAGGAAACGGCCCGGTGAGTGAGAGAGAGGGCGAGAGCTGGCCCCGACGCGCGAGTAAATATTAATTTCGCAATCTTATCCTCTCAACTTCTTTACGGACATGCCCAGTGGCTGTTTCTTCAGCCGTGTTTGTGTGTGTGAGTTTTGGAGAAAAGTTTGTGTATTAACAAGCCGGCGTCTCTCGACTTATTATACCGTCGTTATAATCGATCACGGGGTTTTAACCAATAACTCGGAAAGCCGCGCGCGCGTATATGAATTTTATTGATATCGATGTTGAGCTATTCATTAGACGTGTACCCCGTATAAATTAGCATCTCTCGGGATAAATCAATATAGGCGACCGGTATGTATAAACGGAAGTCGATGAGAAACGTACACGGATAATTATGCGTAGGTATATACCTACAGCACCCCAAGATGAATATTTGCTATTCAGTGTGCGCGCAATCTTGGATGGCCGATCGTGTGTCTCCAGAGTAAGAAAAGTGAACTGTCATTGCGACACTTCCGCTAACGTTTTATCATCGTCATTACATTCCGGAGGAGAGTATAGAAGAAGGCTTTTGAAATTTCAATTGAGAGCGCGAGAGCTACCATAAATCCCATTTAAAACTGGCTATTGCCGCACAGACTCACACACCTGAAATCTGCCCACCCGCTCATTTTTCACAATCAAAAGCAAGCCCGGCCATCTCTCTCCCCCTCCTCTTTCTCTCTCGAGCCGTAAAAAGCCGGATAATCCTGTATACAGATTTCCCGGCAGTTATTCTTCCGGCTCTCGTGCATACAGCGGCTGGGGGACCGAGCGTAAAAAATGAATTCCCGGAGAACCGGCCGAGACGAGGGAGCTCTATAAGCCAACGCTCGAGAGAGAGAGAGAGAGAAATGATGGAGGCATGACGGGCCCGGAGAGTCTCTTTTGCGCGAGACAAAGTCCAAGGGGCTGACGGCTGGATAGGCGAGAGATCACGGAGAGGGGATTCGCTTCTGCAGCTTGATCCGTCTCTGCTTGGCCTATGCTCTCCTGTGGAACCGCGCAATCTGTAGATTGAATGGCAAAGCGCGACGCTATGCGACTGCCGGGAAAACGGCCGAGACGCGAAAGGAGTGAGTTCGAGTCAATAACGGTGGCTAGTACACGGCGCGTCAGACGGGTAAAACGGGCTCTTTTTCCTTTCTCCTTTTCTCCCTCCTCTTTAGCCCCCTACTCTTTCTCTTTCTCGGAGCCTTTTGAGGACCGCATGCTCTCTCGCGTCCTTTTGATCGGTTAACCAGAGAGTCTACCTTGTTTTTCTGCTCCGCGCAAGCTGCTGCCACGTTTTTCCCCCCTGCTTTTTCTCCTTGTTTCGTTTTTTTTTACTCTCTCTCTCCCTCGGTTCCGCCTTTCTTTCCTGACAAGCATGAAATTTCGTTTTTACCAAGTAATTTATATATCTTTTCGAGAAAACCAGTCAATCCGTCTTCCCCAATCGACGACGTTATTGAAATAATTTACAAATTCATGAATTCTATTTTTTTTAAATTTAAATCAATATATCTTTGACTTGAAAAAATCTCACAAAAATTCAAAAGAAGCCGTATACCACTTTCTCGTCGGACGACGTTGCAATTTTTTTCCGTATATAAGAAACGAAAACCGGTAGCGAGAGGCGGACAGTCATTAAAAGCATCCCCACGGCTCTGCATGCTAAAATCTCAAATTAAACGGACCATAGAGTGGGACAGCCGCTGTACGCGGGAACAATTCATAAAACCTAACGAGCCAAGGTGTGCAAGGCAAGCTCGCTTTGTTTCGCGGCCAGCAACGGGCTTCGTTATCCCTCGGCTAATGCGGCGTCTAGATTAAAAGAATACGGACACGCTGGCTTATCGGGCGCGGGGAGGAAAAGGGAGGCGCGTCTCGAGGTAAAAGTCGGATAAACGCGGGCATGAAAACAGGCGATTCAGGAGCAAGCGGAGCCGGAAGCTCGAATTCTGATTGTTTCGCGGTGCGCGTCGATATGCGAGGCTTTCGTGTCGAGCCGTCCGGTCGGGAGATAACGGCTCTCTCTCTCTCTCTATCTCGCGAAAGAGGTATTAGGGATTTGATAGCGCGCATGTCTTGTCGGAGCTGCGGCTGTTAGCTCGATTATTTAGCCGAGGCCCGCCACGTTATTAACATGTTGGCCGGGCTCTTGCTGCAGCTGCTACTGCACCGACGTTGTTTCTCCCCTGATTTTATTATTCCGGATTAAACTACGTTACACCTATAACCGGTGATTTTATCGCGGAAGTAAAGATTAGAGCCCCGTGCGCCTGTTACGAGCTTGCGGCCTTACGGTCACGTTTCGAATGTTACCTCGAACTTTACGAACGGATAGTCGCGCTACAAACAAACACGTAATTCTAAATTAAATCTATAACTCGCGGTGAGCTTGGCGATTTTCACGGGCAGAGAGGAGAAAAGGTAAAATCGCGTGATGTGCGCGTGATTTTACAATTTTGAAATGTTATTGTATTCGCGCGACGAAAGTAAGTGTATTTCGCCAATCTGCGACAAACGCACAGTTGTAAGTCAGCAGCGGATTATTACAAAGCCCTTTTTTCCAAGCGCGCGTGTCGCTGCTACGGGACTCGTGCATTATCGTCGGAACGAAACCCAGCTGACCCGGTCGGAATAACTCGGACATTTCCGTCTGCGAACGCGTGTTCGGCTTTGTATTTGCGGCTCCTGTAAATTTTTCAATTACACGCCCCCGCGCGAGTTGCAACTCGACGTGAATTATCGCTTGATTCTTTTTTACCTCATGGTTTCGAAAAATTTTGTAATACAGGCCGCGTCGTGTGCTATCGCGAAACATATAAGCTACTACGTCGAGGGGATCGTGTGTAACTTTGGGATGCGCAGCTAAAGCGGATGGAAAAGTAAAATGAGTTCGGGAGCAGCAGTGTTATTGCCTCGCGCGAATTTCATTCAAAGTGTGGGGGCGCCCCGGCGCAACGCCGTGAAAGTTGTAACAGCTTCCATTTCCGGGCTTATTTTATTTATTCTCAGATTTCAGAGGAGCTGTTAAATTAGTTGCCGGACTCTCTCCGCGCCGAAAGTTTATTTTCGACTTGTTACAATATATCTCTTGCGCTTGAGTTTTAACCTTTTGCGCCGTACACTGAACTTTTTTTTTAAAATGTTTTTTCGTTATCAGGGTTCTACTACGTGCACAGTATTTATCTACAAAAACAAGCGGCAAACCAGCGATAATAGTTTAGCCACGATGTGGCATCGAAGGTACAACGGCAAAAAAGTATATACAACCGAGGTTCGCCGACTGTTTTGCTTCGAATGGTAATAAGTACCTTTATCCATACACGAAAATAAAAAATCGGTAAAAAACCATCGAGAGCGCCCAATAAAGAGTACAGAATGGCCTCATCTTCGTGCCCACCAAAATCTCCATAAAGTTCGTGAGTTGTCCTTTCATCGGACCGTTCATCTCTCATAATCTACATGGCGCACGTCATAAATCGGCGAGCGGCGGTGTTGGCAGCAGGAGAGAAGCATAGCGGCACCTCGGCAGAGCTCGATCCAGAGGAGGCTAGAGCTCCTAGACAGAGTCTCCTCATTCTCGGCCGATCTATCCCACGGAGTTGCACACATATGCGCTGCTGCTCGAGCGCACGTGGGCCGCGCGTATACGGCTTCCGCTCTCTGTCGGAGATACCGTTGGCCGCGAGTGCCCGGCCTAGAGGTGAGAAGAGTCAGCGCGGGGGCGCAAAACGGATGGAGATTAATAGACGCGAGAGAGAGAGAGAGGAAGCCTTCGCGGCGGCAGCAGGGGGGCAAGCTCCGGAGTACCGAGGGAGTAGGGGGGAAACAAGACGCCGCCGCCGCCGCGGGGGCGCGCGGAGCTGATAGTCCTCGCGTGACAAATGCTCCGCGGGAACGCTCTCCTCGCCACCGCCGCCGCCACGTTATGCGTCGTGGCCTCGAGTTGCGATTGCCTCGCGGATAAGTGCTCGGCTCGCAATTTTGCAGATTGCTAATGCCGTTTGCCTGCTTCCGCGCGGGCATCTCCGTAAACTCCCCCTCCCCTTTGCTTCGAAATTCATTCCCTTTATCACGCGAATTATATTTGTGGAAAATTGCATTTCACGCGCGAGCCCAAGCAGCGGCTTGTTCTTCGTCGACGTTTAAATACCCCCTCTACATGCACGTCTCTGGAAAAACCGAGAGTGGTATATAGAAAGAAAAGAGAAGGAGAAGGGTATAGGGGAAGTTGAGATAAGGATGACGCGAGCTGGCCGACGGGTTTCCCGCGTCCGAGTATAGACGAGAGAGACCGGCAACAGCCTCCCGCCGTGTCTCTCGACCATCCCCCTTCTATCGAGCTGGCCCGAATCGCTTTTAAACGGAACAATCACGAAGAAGCAGCAGACGGCAAGAGAGCGTAAAGGGCCTCGAGTACAGAGCACTGCTCTCTCTCTCTCTCTCTCTCTCTCTCTCTTGGCTCCTTCTCTCTTCACGTCTTCGCGCGCGCAGGGTCGAGTGCATAAATTTCGTTTAACGATGGACCGGCCGCCTTTAACCCTCCTCCCCACTCTCCGTCGATTCTCTCCCTTTCTCCATCGATTACGCTGATGTTTACGAGCCCGTGACCGTCCGATCGAATGGTTATTACGGACAGCAGCAGCAGCAGCTTCGACCCTTTCTCTATCGTCTGCTTTACGAACGGACTCGGACCATTAATTGGGCTCGCGTAATTATTTCTTTTAAGCTTCAGCCTCCCTACCTCCCCCCCTCTCCTGCGCGTTCCTTGCCTCTCGGCACCCGCGCGGGTGCGTAATTGGTTTATTGTATCGGTTATATCTGCTACCACAACGCTGCGGCAGTGCAACGGACGCGGCTTGGTCTAATTAAACTTTCTCGCTAAAGCGCGAGTCGAAAATTATGAAAAGAAGAGCTGCTCTCGACGCTCCATTGTTTATTGTGTTTGTTACATCTTTTGAAAGCTGCTGCTGCAACGAACAATGGACAGAGAGAGGCGCCGTGAAAAGAGAGGAAGAACGGGGGTTTTGTACGAAAAACTCGGATGTTAGAGAGTGGAAGGGAGAGTAAATTAGCTGAAGGAAAAAAAACAAATAAACAAAAACAAAACAACAACAAAAAAAGATGGACACGCACACAATGATAGAAAGTACGGTAATGCAATTGTTTCCGAGTAGTAAGATAAAAAGGCACAGGGGAGGAGGAGGGAGAAACGAGAGAGATTATTTCCGCGATGAATGAGAGCGACTGTTTGCTCGAGATATTGAATAGACTTTGCTTTAAACGTGAAAGAGTAGCTTCGTTGAAAAATGTGTTTACTTTTAAATTTAGGGCTCTTTGAATAAACAAAGACCTCTGAAGGGGGGAGAGCTGGCTTCTCCGCGCCGCTTATTTTACTTTTAGCCTCCTCGCTTCCGTTTACCACTATGTGTATATATCTCGCAAATCGTTACATTAAGTACCAGTACTAATTGGATGTACAGAGATCTTTCTCTCTCCGTATTTACTGTGCGAGAACTTTAATTCAAGCTGCATTTAAATAAGCAAACAATGTCGCGACCTTAACTATTTTTAGTTTCGCAGCGAATCAAGTGGTGGTGAATGAAGAAAAAAAATATAATTCTAGGGATGAAGATAGAAGATACTGATAATATAGCAGTTTTGAGTTATAGAGTCAGTAGTTAGACACCGGTCAAGCCTGAGAGAAATTACAACTAAACAGATCAGCTCTTGTCTTTAAGATCTCGCAACGACTACAACGAGAGACGGAAGCCCGTCGAGGGCAGGCTCTAAACGCTCGGCGGTATGAAAAAGCGCCAACCTGAGGATCCGGTACTCCCGTTATCAAGCCGGGGCGACATCATCGGAGATTCCCGTGGTCCGTCGGGCGCAGTAGAAAAAGCCGGCCGCGCTGGGCGAAAAAAAGCAGACCGGCATTGTCGGTGATCGGCTCTCCGGCTGCAGCTTTTCATTGACGCGGAAGTCGTTGTCTGCTGCGCGTCGGGGCCGCCGCCGGGGCCCGTGTTGCGGGACTTTCCTCTCTCGAGAAATGGCTGCTCCAGCCGCACTCGTGGAAAGTAAGGAGGAGAGCAGGGGCCGTTTATGAGAAATATGCGCGATCGGCCACTCCCCCCTGTACCCACCCACCAGTACTATTTCGTGTTCTGTGTGTGCGAGAGTATGAGTGGCCGATTTAGCTGCTTTCGAATCCTGCGCCACCCGTCGTTTCCACTTGTATCTGATATACGCATCGATAAAAAAAAATGGGGGGAGGGCGAGCGGGACGACGAGGCTGTTCGGATTATTTAATTAGGTTGAAATTTAGAATGGTCGCGATATCGGGCAGATAAGCGCAGCTTTTATTGGGCCTCGCCGCTTTGTAAACCTTTATTAAGGCTATTAAAACGTCAATTATCTTTATACGCGGCGTTAAGGATTTTTCGATTGGCTTATTGCTGCGACCGCGGCTCTCTCTGTGTACACACACACACGCGCCGCCTTCCTGCGGCCCGACTGAATAATGCTCGGGCTATTAATTATGACGCAAGTTTTCTCGTTCGCATAGAGCGAATCGGAAACGATTTTCTAACTGGATTTATGAATTACGATCTGCGCGATGCGCGAGATTTATAAGCGGCAGCCTGCCGCAATGCGCTCTATGTGCTACTACTCCTCTTATTGTCGACTGTAAATATGTCCGAGTATACGGGACGAGTACGGTAAATATTTGCAGTGGGCAAAAGACTGAGAATGTATATATAAATCAGGTTTCGAAGCTGGCACAGCGACTATGAGGGAAGCATATACGCCGGGTCTGATGAGGTAATAAAAGCTGGCCTAATGGCCGTAATAAGATTATTATTATTATTACGCTCGGACAGAGGTCGGTGCCGTTATCGGAGCTGCTTCTTCCGAGGGGGCACTTGACGTCTCTCTGCGGTACTTCCGCGGAAACATTTTTCGCTATACGGCTTGAAGGAGGGTGGAGAATAAGTTTCCTTCATTTTCGAGTCAGTGCCTATACACAGGCACTCTCGTTTTACTTGCCAAACAAAACAGCGCGCGCGTGCGAAGGACACAATATGCATGATACACGTGAGCCGCGCGACAAATTCCACTCGCTCTCTTCGATCGCATTTCAGCCTTTACGAAGACACGCGGAGCGTCTATATTCCAAGGTGTTGCTTTGTATACGATACACTATAGCTGGTATATCGGATCCGCGGCAACTAGATCTCTCCGGGCTCCGTATCAATAAAAGGGGGGGGGGCAGACCGATTGCAGCGCGGAATTTCTCCGCGGCCGCCGAGATTTGGTACGCGAGGAATCGATGCGTGTTCTCGAATATATGACACGCGCGCCGAGGGCGGCTATGAATAAAATATCGAATGAGGTTATACGCAAGAGATCGAAAGACAGCGACGAGCGACAGAGAGAGAGTTGTCGAATAAAGTGAAATCGCGTTTGGGAGAATTCGGGTTTAGCATCGCGCGTACAATACCGCGACCGCAAAAGCCTGCGATTACGTTTTTCTCGTGAGCTCGCGGAATTTGCAGGGAGAGAGATGGCAGCCTGATCACAAGGCAGGCAACAAACAACGTAATAACCGAAAAATTGCGGCCAATTTGCCAGGCCTAAAGGGCTGCGGTGCACGCGGAGCGACTAGTCATGCCAGCGCCGCAATATCCCAGCAGTAGCTCCTCTGCACGCAAGCGTGTGTCAGAGAGCCCCGCCACGTCTCGTACTCGAATTTCCCGGGAGAGGATGAACGGCCGGCGGGGCTGCAGGTGTCCCATTATCCGCAGACTACTCGCCCTGCTGTCGGCCAGTGTTGCGGCGCTTCGTCTCAGTCGGCGGCAGTGCCCCACAATAGTCCACCTCGCCTATGATTGGATTATTAATGCCGGACGTCGCGTGTTAATTATCCGACAGTCGGTCGCGGCGGACAAGTGTCCTTCATGAATATGCACGACGAAGCAGCTCCCGCCGAACCTCTGGCCCGACTAAGAAGCGCTAAGGGAGCGAGAGCTGCTCGGGTACACTCTCTCGTAATACACGAGTAGAGCAAGAAAATCGGAGCAGAGAGCTGGCTGTTCGCTCGCGCGATAGCCGATATTCATCGGGCCGCGGCCCGAGCTGCATGAGCGATTTGCCCCGGGAGCCCAGAGGACACGGTTCGTCGGCCGGCCCCCAAGTCTAGGAGGAGGAGGATACTTAGGAGATCGGGATTCCGCATCGCCTCGGCCTATAGCCTGCAATAATCGCGAAATTGCAAAATCCCGTACGCCGGAGCAACTCGCGCCCCTGCCATTGTTCCCCGGCGCCGCTATGCGGATATCCATCTCTCGCCGCCCGGGGGGCCCCGCCGCCGCCTCCTTCTCTCCTCGTTCAATTCTTCCTGCTCTCCATATCTATTCAGGCACGCAGCTGCGGCGGCGAGTCCGCATCTCTTTCTCTGGCCTCAGCCCTCCCTCCCCCGCGCTAACACCGGTCAATTCGTCTTCTCCGCGGCTGGCCCAGCACGGCTACGAACCAACCCCTCCCCCACATAATCTCTCGACGATATTTACTGCTCGGGCACAATCGCCCGTAAATTCATGGAGGGGAGGGGGAGAGCTAGGCAAGCGGTGTGCATATACACTCGCATAATAGAAAAGTTTGTCGCGCACGAGAGAGAGAGAGAGAGAGAGAGAGAGAGAGAGAGAGAGTGGGCTCGGCGCTATGCGCTCTCTCTTTCTCGCTCGAGTGTCGCGCGGCAGCGGCGCTATATCGAGTGCGCGCGTGCTCTGTTATTAGTCGATCGTGGCCGGGGTCGATCGGTTAATAAGTGCACGCGCGCGGCAATATGCTTGTGAATAGCGGAGGAAGGAATATAACGTGCACCGCTGCAGCGTAGAGGGAGTAATCGAGAGCCCGCGACGACCCGTGAGCCGTATTGACTCGTTATTGCGGCTTTTAAACGCGATATTGTTTACGAGCTTCGTGTGGGCGAGTTTCTGCATTCCTGACTCTCTCGCGTACAGCTTTGTGCCCGTTTCTAATGACTTAATGCAGCGATTGCCCTGAGCACGATCGTAAAGGGGAGTTTTGTATGTGCGCTCGATAGAGTCCGCATTGCCACACAAACACGTTCTTTTTGTCGCTCGATCACTCTCGCTTCGATCTCCGGTGCGTTACGTAAGCCGCGAAATTTCGCCAACGACACGGCCAAAAATTAAAACACGACGAGGTTGTGCCCCCGCGTCATTGGCACGAAAAACTACCTGCAAGCTCATCCTCGCGAGAAGGGCCGAATCGGCAAAGTCATGGTAACGCAACAAGTAATACGAAGGCGCGTCTCGAGAGAGATCATTTTTGACCGGGCTTGGCCAGGGCCGATTTAACCTTCGAACAGAGGCAAGGGGAAAGAGAGAGAGAGAGCTCCGATTACGCACTCGGACGTTGTTAATTCGAATCGACGTTTGTGTAACGACGGCCTCGCGTTGACGCGGCACTTTTTTCAACGCGCGTATACACACGCAGGGCGCGCCGACTAGCTATAGGTGAACCAATGGCCGCTGCTGTTGAAGGAAAGAAAAAAATAATATGCGTGAAATGTCGAAAGGATATGAAATGATGATTGGCTATCTGTCGGGGTGCCGTCAAATACAGACGGCAAAGGCTCTAATTTGTAATTAATGATTAAATTATTTTATTAAAATTTATAAATTATACTTGTGTAATGTGTCGGGTCATGTAATATCAGATCAGAGACTTTATGTTGAAATATTGATCGAATAATTTCACTGACGAATTGTACAATTATGACTGGCTAACTGTAATATTTGGTACATATTTCAGAGGTATTTTGTTTTACGGTTTTCTTTGAAATTAGTAACTAATATAATAAAAAATTTAGCAGTCGGCTCTTCTATTGCATTAAAATTGGCAAGGGTCGTTTTTTTTCCTTTTTGAATGTCAGCAGTTTTAAGCCCTGGTTTTATTAAAAAAACGAGGGATGCTCAAAGCCGTGGCCGAAAGTAATTTTACCAAGGAAAATATTCGCTGAGGATAGTAAAATCTAGAGATTGGCCCCCGTCCTTGATAAAACAATATTTTTCCGAGGGAAAATCTTTTCACGTTACCGTGGGTTGAAAGGTCGGATAATGGCTGTACATCGCACTAGATTTTATCGGACTCTTGGAGCGAAGGAGTGAGAAACAAAAATCAATTTGCAGTTCATATTAAGCTTATTTTACGTGTACCATTAGCTGTAAGCCGAGTTACGCAATAATTAATCTCCGCGAATTCGGCAAATATAATCGTATTACTTAGACTTGACCATGTTACTTAAATGATTTTATCAATTTGCGCTTGTGCAGTATCCTCGGTGTATTAAGATAATTAAAAGAAGTCATTAGAGCTCTCCGAGAAGAGAAAAAAGAAGAGTGGCTTAGCAGTAGCTGAAACGCCAAACGGAGAGCATTCTCGCCTCTCGCCTCCCACCCTCGGATTTTCTTTGCCACACTCGCTGCCTTGCAAAATAGACGCGCTGCTCAAAGCCGCAGCAGCATAATCCTGATGCCGGATTCCTCTCTCCGGGCCAACAGCTGGCCGAGCACAAAAAAAAAAAAAAAAGAAGCAGAAGACTCTAGGAGATACCGTAAATTCGACTACACACGTAGCAGCCGAGCCATTAAGCTAACAGCTCGGCCTAAAGCCCGGGAAAGAGAAGAAGCGAGAGAGAGGCGAGCGAGGAAGGGCACGCGCCGGGCCGAAGTGAGCGCGCGGCTTTCTCTCGGCGGCCAAGCAACGCGAGAGGGCGAACGTTAACCCGGTAGCCTACTTCCTCGACGTCGCCGTCATCCTCGGGCTGCCTATTCCCCCTCCCTCCCATCCGAGCTGAGCTGGCTTTCGAAAACGCTGCTCAGCCCGCTCCTCGAGGCTGGCTCTTCTTCCGGGCCGTTTGCTGTCGGCCCCAGGCGCGTCCAACCAGCTCTACACCATCCTGCCCTCGGGTGCTTCTCAGCTCTCTACTCTCGCTCGATCCTCTGCTCTTATTCTCCTTCTTCTTCTTCTTCTTTGCCTTCGCTTGTCACGCGGATTTTGCGCGACTTGACGAGAAGCCGAGCGCGCTCTCCTGGCACCGATCTGCAACGAACCACGAACGAATTTCCGTTGGCGAAACAAGAGCCGCCTTCCCCCCCTTACCGCTGTCCCGACTCTTTTGTCGGAGCTGTTTTGAAAGAGAGCCACACGCGAGCTCTGGTCCCATTTCGAGGGCCAACGATCGAGTGATTTTCAACGTGGACCAAGAGGCATTGACCTTGGGGGATGCCTTGCGCTGAATCAAGTGTTATTATTGCTCGCCTACGTCTTTGCCAAGCGCGGTTCAAGGACCACACTCCACTGATATTTATGTGTAGCTTTTGTCATTCGCTGCTGCTACGACGGCTTTTCGACCGTATCGATTACTTCACATTCACGTGTATCATTCAATGGGGCAATTCTCGAATTTTTTTTTATTTTTGACCAATTATTATATAATAAGTTTTAAAGGTATGTACTTAAAAATAACGATTCCACGTCTTCGAAATGATATTAATTTTGAGAAAACTCTGGTTTTATCGAACGTATTTTAACAACGAAAAATGCGAGAACGAAAGATAAAAAGAGCGAAAACCATTAGTTACGTACGAAATTCATTCGTTTAATAAAAAGGGAAGAGCTATACGCGAGCCCATCGATTTTCATCGGCTTAAGAAAAGAGTTTTAATCTCGCATCTTCTTAATAAGAAAAGAAAAGAGGCAGGTGAACGAGCGAATTGAAAGCAAAAAAATATATATATGAATGTAGCGGGAGAAAAAAAGCAAAGCTCAGAGTAAAAGAGATTGGGTCGGATAGCACGAGCGATTACCAAGCGTCCTCGTCCCTTTACCGCTGCTCTCGCTTCGTAAAATAGAGAATAACGGCCGAAAGGGTATACATGCGCGCATGAGGCCCCCCGTAAGACCTGCCTTACGCGCTAAGATGACGCCGTGAAGGGTTTCTTTCGATGAAAGGAGATGTTTCTTTTGCTAGTAGTATTTTCTTTTACTTCGCCCTTTTTCTCCTCCCGACCAATCACGCTCGCCTTTTTTTTCCCTTCTCATCCCTCTCCGTTTTTTTTCTCCATCGTTTACTTCGATTTCGTAAGTCATCGCATTGACCTTTCTCTCTTAATTAATCCGAAATACTTCTTTATTTTTTTTATTCTTGGCGCCTAAAAACGAGAGCGTTTTTTTTTTATTCTCAAAGCAGAGCCGCGCCCGAAGCTAGATCACGATAAACACACTCTTAAGATCATTAAGTGAGATAAGAAAGAAAATTAAATGGCTGACTAAAATAATCCGGCACTGATGCTCTTGGAAAGTGGACTTGATGTATCATCTGCCGGTCAAAACAGGAAAAAAATCTATGTATCCGTGAGGACCGTACCGACGAAAACTTCATTAAAGCCCAATATAAATCACTGGGGAATCGAAAGTAAAATTGTAGCCGAAGTGCGCGATCAACGGAAATTTTTCTCCGCGAAAGAGGAAGCTAGACGGGGAAAAGGGCGCGCGTAAAAAAAAGAGAGAATATTGAAATAAAAAAGGATAAAGAAGAAAAAATATTGCAAATGGCACTCACCACCTCGGCAACGTTGCCGCAGCCCTCCCTCATGCCATCTCCGTCCGTGCGTCCTCCTGGAAATTAAAAAATTTTTGCAGCTTGTTAATCAATTTTCCATTAGTCGCCATTACTGCCTCTGATCGATACAGAGGCGCGATAGACCGAGCTGTCGCTTACGCGAAAGCGCTCTCCGTGTGTAGGAGGAGGGAAGGAGGGGGCCTAAAGAAACGAGCGCGACATTGATTGCTCGGCGGCGCTAACGAGCTTTAAATATTTGAACATAGGAGATCGGCGCGCGCGCGCGCGAGCAGCGGCAATATAACAAGGAGAATTTTTAGCTCTCCGAAATATATTTCGTCATATTCAGGAAAATTCCATGAATTTTTCATTTGGCCATTATACTCGGCATATCTCGCGTTACAATGATTGATCGAGTTACAAGACAAAAAAAAATACGGCCCCGTGTATTAGGATGTGCGCCTGACAGAGCGTGACAAATTTGACTGGCATTATTCCGAATAAATTGGCCCGGCTCTCTTTCTCTCTCTTGCTCTGCCGGCGTCATTAATTATCAAAACTAAACCGCATTTGGTAAATGCAATTATTCGGCCTGACAACCGAACGTAGTGTTGCGCCTGCCCCCTCCTCGCTCCCCCCTCCCCTTGCTATTGACGCTTTGACAGCGGCGAAAATGAGAAATCGCAATGACACCGATGCGCCACAAATATCGAATGCTCTGCTTTGATCCTTTGTTCATTATAACGAGCTCTGATTTTTTGCTTTCAGCGTTCTATCATAAACATTCACCCATTGTACTTCATTCCAGACATGGTTAAAAATTCGTTGAAATCTTTTTGTTTTCACGCAGTTGTTAAAAACTAAAAAGCCCACGCACACAACCGTTTACAGACAAAAAACCCTGGAAAATTGGCGTTTGAAATAAAAAAAAAGAGGGATAAGGTGAACAAATTCGACTTGGTCCTGGTTTGTTATCGTGTCAGGCATAAGAGCGGCGACGACTGCTCTCTGATAAATCCGCGACGTTGGAGAACCTGTGCGCCCACATGAGAGGCACATATACAAGCCCTCCGCAGCAGACAACCGCCTATAATTTATAATACGCAGCGCGCGATTCCCTCCTACTCTGGAATTATTCGAGCGATAATTGCCGAGTGAGAGCGACTCGGCGAAGCCCAAGCTTGATCGATCGATCCAAGCGGCGCGTGTTCGTAAGGGGCTACTACCAGCCGCCTCCCCCTCCACTTCTTTCCTCCGTGCGCCGGTGGGCCGAAAATTTGTGCTCGCCGGAGGAATTCGACGTTGGCGCCTTGGCGGCTGGCGTAGGTGTGGCGCCGGGCTTTCGGGTGAAGGTCGAGCCCAGCAGCGTATAGATCGTTGATTTGTTAGAAAGACCGGCTTCAAGGATCCGTCGGGGGGACTGTTGCGTAACCGTAGCGAATTAGTTCGACTTCCTTGCTGGTCTTGTTTTTATTCTGGTTTTAAAGTTGTTGCGCCGATGCCAACACGAGCCTTTGCGTGGGCTCCTACAAAATTTTGTAAACTAGTTATTTAATTACGCTACGAGGTTGTACGTCCTATACTGCAAGTTTGTAATATACCGAACGATTAATCAGCTAACGTTTTCCTCCGTCTAAATTTAAAATTTCCAACGATAACTCCGCTCAATGATTTCAAATAAACGGAAAAAAATAATTCCACGCGTGAAGTTAGCGAGGCGTTTAATCAACTTAAAAGGGAAACAACGAGTCCGTATATTTGAATAAACGATTGAACAGTTATTTTAACCGCTAAACTCGCGCATCAGATATATAGTTACTTTCAATTTATACGCTCGGTTTACTTAGCACTAGATGCGAAAAGCAACGATAAAAGAAACGAAACAAATTTTTCCCCATGAATTCGCACAGTTAATACGCGTAATAAAAAAAATTCATCGTTTGTTTCTCAATCCCTGTGCACTAATTACCGAATAATTAAAAATCAAAGCAAAAAAAAACTACACGTTGTTAATTTATAGTATCAGGATCCATACGACAACCGCTTACACTCGACCCCTTCTCGTACACAAATCCCTCCCCTTTAATAAAACTCCGTATTCTCAGGGCATAGGAATTCGGCATAAGTCGTGCACAGATTCGCCCAGCTAAATACGTATATGCATAATGCACTTTGTGCGTAAGGCGAAAGCCGCGTATAAGACACACGCCTTCGTGCAATCGGCGCACGGAAAAGGGCTTTTCAATTACCCCGGCGGCGGGGCCTCTCGGGCCAATAATAAACAGCAGTACATTTCCAGAGAGGCGCGCGATAGTGTTAGAGCCCAGCGACTGAGAAATATCGCTGATAAATCTGCGGCTCTCTCTCTCGCGTTTATTTTTCTTTCCCCGGCTAAAAATGCCGGTAAATAAACGCAACGGTGAGCAAGGGGGGCCGGGGGGTAAGGGCAGATAAACCCCGCTCACGGGCTCTAGTATTCTTGTTAAAGTGCCTTAATTGCACGTTTCGTCTTATTGCCGGGAGAGAAAGAGAGAGAAAGACTTCGCTCCCCGAGTGTTGGGCTAAAATACTTGCGGCCCAGCAGTAGTAGCAAGGAGATACCAGTGAGGGGAGGAAAGAAGGTTTTCCGTAATCGGAGTGCCATAGTGTCTCGCTTTTTCCCCTTTACTTTTGTTCGGCTCGTTTTACGCTAATTAATCAGGCTAATTAACCGGATGGATAATAATTTTCAGTCGGAGAGAGCGATAACTTCTCTCCATTCCCTTATTCGCAAAGATGCGGAGCAAGCACATATGGATATAAGCGCGCGCGAGAGAGAGATTTGCCTATTAATTACATAATAATAATGTTGTCGGACATTCTTGCATCTCTTGCAGTATGCCGTGCGCGCGTTTGAAATTTTTCCGTTGCAGCAGCTCGGACACGCCCGCATCAAACGATTTGCATAGACGCTTACGGTACACTCCATAAAGCAAAAAAAGGGGGAAAAAAACGAATCCCAGTACTGCCTACATACGCGCGCCGGTGTACCGTGCGAATCGATCTACTTGAGAGAGAGAGCTCGCGCTCTTCGCCTTATTAAAGATTCAAACGGGTTCTCGGCTGCTGGGACGCGGTCAATTAGACCAAGAAGCTTGGTGTACGGTGGCCGTGTAACCGGCAGCAGAGTGCCACGGCGAAAAGTCCGATGTTTTTCTAAAGTTGCGCGCCGAAACGCCGCTTGCGCAAGCGAAGCACGTGCGGCTATTGCTGGCGGAGAGAGAGAGAGAGAGAGAGAGAGAGTAGAGGTCTCGCCGGCCTTTTTCCGGAATGCCGGGGATTCTCCAGATGTGCGTTGGCATGGCGTCAGCGCGCGGGATCTCTCGACCGAAGCCACCTCTCTCTCTCACCGTTGCCCCTGCTTATTACGCGGCGGCGTCGGGCCCGGGCAGCAAATTTTCGACGCCGCGGGGCCTGCTTTTACTGCCGCCTTGTTATCGCGCGCCTGCGCCCTCCGGCGGGTTCTCAGGAGCAGCCAGCTGTTTGTATTTATTTTTCGAAGCTTAGTCCCGGCTTTCCGGGCTCTCGCGTTCCTCCCCCCTCCCCCGTGCAGCCATTTCTTTAATAAAATTATCTGCGAACGTGCGACGACACAACGGTCGACTTACTTTTTCTTCGAATTTAATTAAACCTTTCGCCGGCTGCTTTAACCTGTGTGTGAGTATGCCTGCGAAAGCGCGATAAATTTTGCTTGCAAAAAAAAATTAGCGCCTCTCGCTCTTACCCTTCCCCTACGCCGAATTTTTAATACGAAATGCAAAATTAACGGAATAATTCTCTTTCCGAATCCTTGGATTTGTTTTTTCTCTCGATGCTGAAAGTATTAATTAAAGTTGCTGTAAATTGCCGAGGCAGTGGCTCTGCGCAGGCGAGCGGCAAGGAAAAAACTGCGAATAATTAAGACGCAGAAGTTTGTTTGCGCATAAAAAAGCAGGCAATTATTCTGCATTTAAATCTCGACAAAAGCGCGAAATAACGTAAAAAAATATACATCTTGGAACTCTAAGATATTTCAAACGTATTTACGCGAGCACGCTAACTGATATTACGCTAAATTCCATTGCCCTGCCTTACACCACTGTCTTCCACATTCCGCTCGCAGGGCACCTATTTTTAACGAACAAATTTTTCGCATATCCAGACCGCGAAGAAAGAAAAGTATTTAAATGGCAAACAGTCCGTTCAGTAGCCAACGCTGGAGTGCGGCAAAAAGGGAAGAAAAAGCAGAGGTTTTAGGGCCGAAAAAAAATAGTACAGCTTAAAATTCAGCCTCGGGATGCAAACCGTTAATTACCGAAAAGCGTATACTGCGGGGTGGTGGTAGAGGGGCTTGCCCTCGAAAGAAGGCCCGTGCCGAGAGAGCGGTCGGAAGACGCCGCGTCCCGCCCGCCATTAAAATCCAAAGTATGCAAGTGCGCTCGGGCTTGCATGTACACGAGGCACACTCGTCTCTGTATACGTGTGTAGAGAGTCGGGAGAGAGAGCCGCAGCCTCTTTCGCTCGCGCGTGTCTCCTTTCCGTGCGCGGCGGCCGCGATTTCAAGGTTAACTCTTCTCGCGCGCGAGAGAGCCTATGGTGCTCGCGTAAATAAGCCTCATAGTAGAAGAGATTCGGCAGTTGAGGCTATACACAGTGCCGCATTGTTTGACGAATATCGCGTTGACTGACGCGAGGAATGTCGACTGGGTCGAGGCAGGCTTGTTTTTTTTCTCCTCTCTCTTTTGAAAAGAGACACAGTTCGCGTGTCTATAGCCAACGGCCACTCTCGCTCGCCGATATTTTTCCCCGCTAATTATCATATTTTTTTTGTGTGTGTGCGAGCACAGCGCGTGTGTGCCACTGGATATATACCGGCTCTCTGACGAATCGCCTCCGGAACTTACGTCGAGATGTTTATACGGGGAAAAATTTAATTTGTTTGCCGGACACGTATGTGTGTATATACGCGAAGCAGGCGATACCCGCGCTTGTATACCGAGTATTTTTCGCTTAGCCTTGGCAATAATCAATTTGATGCTTTTGCGCTCGATTTTGTTGTTTTGCTTCAGAAAATTATAACGACTGGAGAAACGTAATAATTCGAAATTGCTAGGGGGGGGGGAGGGGGAAGGACAAAATATATTTTAATAGCGACTTATTTCGTCGCGGAAAAAGAAGAATGTAATAGCCGCGAGTATAATTTGCGATTGTTTGCTCATCGGCCGAGCACGCTTTTCCCAAACGTAATGTAACAACATATCGTCTCATTCAAGGACAATAATACGTGAACATTTTTCCAAACAGAGTTCATGACCTTTTTTTTCTTACTGACCTTCAAATACAACACGCTTTAGGCCGATCGGAATTCCAAAGTGTTTTGATTTCAAATGTTTAATTGCGCAACGCGGAATCGACAAAAACGCGCATACCTAGCTTTCGAGATAGCTTTACGTAGAAAGAAAACATAAATAAGAGAGAAAATAAAAGCATTGGGGAAAAGGGGGGGAGCCGATATCAGTCGGTTATCTGGTAAGCGCCGTACAAGGAAAACGTATCGCGGGCCAACTGCAGCTGGGGAAGGGGAGGGGGGGGGGGCCCCTCTGGCGCAGGTCGAAAAAAGCCATCCTAATGTACGGCAGTCCGGGTTCTCGATAGGTGTGCGAGAGCACGACAGAACGCGCGTGTTATAAGCTCGCGTGCATTCCAAAACAAACAAACGCGCGTGCACACGCAGAGGAAGGGGGGGGTGGCGCCGATTGGAAAGTGTGCCAGGAAAGCGCGCGCGGCGACAAAATAACTCGAAGCTGTGCCCGTCGTGTACCGCTGCATCCGATATTTCTCTCTCTATTCCCGCGAAATCGGAGCAAAGCACAAAACCAAAAAGCCGCGCACGAAGAAGACGAGTGCAACGAGAGCAGGGAGATTATGCCCCTCCCCTTCCCCGTCTTGTCTCGCCTTACAGTCCGCGCGTCATTTCCGAGTCGTCTATTTGCCGGGCGCGCGCGCTCACGGCTAACCGTAAAGCCGCTCTATATTTTCGCGCTCCCATTCCGCGAGCCAACGACGAAGACGACGACGAGCACAGGAGCGAGAATGATGATCGGGAGAGCAGCTGCGCGCTTCTTCCGCACTGCCTCTCTCTCCCCGCCGCCGCGACGACTATCCCACTCTCCGCTGCTGCCCCGTCGAGATTTGAATTGGCGCGCGGCGTTAAGCAGTGCGCGCGTGAGAGAAAGGGGCGACGTTATTGAGGAATGTGGCGCTCGCCGAGAGAGCCGCTATCGGCCCCGACGACGCACGCGCCGTGAAAAAGTCACACCGCGCCTTGCTGTTTCACGTGCCACTATCGTGTAGCCCTCTCTTTTCACCTGGACAATATCTGTCCAGCCCTCTCTTGAAATTTGATTTAGTTCGAAATACTAATTTAGGTAAAGACTCGAGTTTTGTAATCAACGATCAGTCCAATATACTTTTTGCTATGCGCGTCGGATGTAGCGTGCATCGTGCACAGTTCTACGACCTTCCCTACCATAATGTATGTAATTCGATTCGAAACAGTAGCTAAACAGAAACTGGTTCGTTAGATATGCGTTTAAAAATAGCCTTATGCTTAGGTATGAATGTAACTTAATAATGTAAATAATGCACTTTGCTTCTGCCCATTATCATAATGACTCAGTGAATTCTTATGGGAATGGAATTTTGATCAGCTGTAAAGGCTAAGTGAATTCATTGAATTACGCGAGAAAAAATATACCTAAAGCAGCACGTCTGCTTTAATGTTGATCGAAAAAAGGACTTCCATTGTTTAAATGCATCACAATGGCGGACGAGATAAAATTTTAATATTTTGCTTAATTATATTTTGATAAAAAAATATCGTCTTAACCGTTTGGCGTCGTTAAAATATCATCTAACTCGAATTAGAAGGATTTGATTTTGTACGGTGTTTGTGTAAGGCAGAGAAGGTCGACTTCAATTGTACGGAGAAATTAAAATAACCGGTATTGTTCCGTGGAAACGGATTTGGGAATACCGTAAGATGTTTGTCCTCTACTACAGTGTACTGTAATCTAATAAAAAATAAAAAGAAAGATAAAACGTATTTACAGAAGCACACGCGAGCTGTCGTTTATATATCTTTTTAAGTAAACAGTATTATTTCGTCTAGCCGTTATCTTAATCTCATCTCCAACACCTGCATACAAATTACGAAGTAGGCTTTACAAACATGAGGTCAATGAAACAAAGTTCCACAAATGCCCCGCCTCGAAATTGTCCCCATTTAACCAGTTAATTATTCCTGTACATACAACAAACCAAACATTCCTCTCCACAGAGTTATCATACTTTCTTTAAAAATAAAAAAAAAAGAGCTATCTATTTGGTCGGGAAAGGGGCGAAAGGGCCAAGAGAGCGTCTGCGCAAATAAGCCCCGCGCGGTTGGGCGTTCGATTCAACGGTCGTTCCGGCGCAGTGATTTGAACCGGCGCATCGCGGAGTGGAGAGCCGCGGGCGGCGGTTGCAACGGCGGCGGCGTCGGTGGCGGCCCCAGCGCACTCACCTTTTTTATGAACCGGCAGAATCCTGTCCCCGCTCCCGGGCTCACCGGCGTAATCCAGATTTCGGGCCCGCTCGGCGCACCTCCGGGCCCGCTGCCGGCGCTCCTCTTCCTCCTCCTCCTTCTGCTCTCTCCTCTTCTGCCTTCTCGAGCTTTCACTTCCTTATACCACCAACTCACTGTGCGTGCATGATCACAAGACCGCGGCACCGAAAAAACCCCCCGGCGAACCAAAACAAAAACAGCTCCCCCACGGACAGGTCACGGTAGCGGCAGCAGCAACTGCGTCTGCGGCGTTGCTGGTGGCGGTAGCGTAGCAGGGCAATAACACACTTTATCCTTAACGGAGGGGCACACTTGACACTCGCGAGAGAGCCCTTTGCCAACGGATGCTGCGGGCGCAGAGCCGCGGCCGATCTCTCTTCTCCGCCTCGGAAAGCACCTGAGCCGCGCGGCGGGAGAATATGGCCGCTGCTCGGCTGCAGCACTGGGCCCCCCCGACACTGACCGAGCAGGCAGCAGCAACGGACGGCCGACTCCGCCAGGCGCACTCTGCTACGCGCTTGGCCTGCAATCGAGAGGAGGCTCGATGCGCCAGGTAGGGGAGCGTCCTCTATCCGGGCAGGGGCCGCTGGGGGTCCGCCGGGGTCCAGGGCACTGGTGGCGGTCGCGGCGGCGGCTGCTGCTGCAAGATGTCCGCCGGCGCGCGGGTCCGTGGGGAACGCGGCGTCGTCTCGCGCGCCGTGCGTGTGCGCTGTTGCAGCAGGAGCAGAGCACGGACAGCACTCTCACGGGCACTACACAACACACTATCTGGCTCTCCGGCGGGAGGGGGGGGGGAGGGCACGATTACGCGCTTCGCGCGGCGGGCCTCAGCCGTGTACCACCGTCCGGGCGGCCAAGGTGAGCCGAACTGAGCGCCGCTGCGGAGCGAGCGCGATCGCGCGGCCAGGTGCCGGCCGCTCGGGCCGTCGAGCCGGCGAATCGGCGCTCGAGTCCGTCGGCACGCGGCCAATCGGCGCCGGCCCGGCCGCTCTCTCTCTCTCTCTCTCTCCTCCACCTGGTAGCGGCGCGCACGGCGGAGAGACCGAGCGGGCCCCCCCTGCAGCGAGAGAGAGCTCCACAACTCGAGAGATCTCTCTGCCGCCGCCAGGCCGCCTTATTGCCTGCTCTCTCGGCGCCATTTCTGCCCCCGCTCGTGTCCGTGTGCGGCGGCCTCAGGCCTCCGACCGAGTGTGGGTGCACACGCTTTACCTGCGCGCGCTGTTGCAGAGAGCCGTTCCCTCGCACAGCCAGCGCGCTCCTCCGTTGCCGGTCCGATCGCTTGCCTTTCTTGCCCTACAGAGAGGCGGTCTATCCCGGACTCTATATCAGGCATTCACCAGCTCTCCTGGACGAGTCGACTCCGATTTACGGACGACGACGCTCCGTTTGATGGTAAGTATACCTGAATGAACGACGCTGCAACGATCATTTCCGGCAACCGGATTCCAAGGTTTCGTAGAAACACGAAAGGGGGCACCTTCGCTAAATTTTTCGAATTCATAGCTTGGAATGTCAATATCGATATTCTCTTCAAGATTTAAATGTCTACTACTGGAGAAGCCGCTGCGCCGATGCTTTGTGTACAAACTACGACTTGTTTGTCAACAGTGCAAAAGGTAAACAAACGCTGTGTCGAAGAAAACAATTTTCAAAAATAATCTGCATCCGGAAGTAAGAGTCGAACAAATGGAACTGCGTTTTCAAAGTTAACGAAATTTCATTGGATAACTTTTAAAAACGCTAGAATAAGTCTTTCGAAAGTACAAACAATGTCACTATTTGGACAACGTACTACAAAAGTGCAGATCCTCGACGACATAAATAAAATCGTTATTAGAAACATTTCTCTTCAAGGACGTAAGATTAGTGAAGAAAGAATTCCAAAACTTAATTCGAGCGTAAACAAAATATTCGTTGCTCTTATATCCATTATAGATTGAACACGGAAACGTTCTTCAAGTGATGCTGAACCGCCGCTTGAGTGCCGTGGCGTGGGGGATTCGCAGGAGCGGCGGTTATCCCCGCGCGCGCACAGGAGAGAGAGAGAGAGGAGTGCTCAAATCACACACGCGCACACGTATACATGCTTTCGCGCGCACTTGCTTCTCCAACGAGGTGGTCGGAAGAGGAGGGGATGCTTGGGCCCGCGAAATTCTTGTGGGTTCGGTTCTTTTTGCTCGTCGGCCCCTCGGTCCCTAGAGTGATAAGGACAGCTGCGCGCGCATGTGCCCCCCCCCCTCTTCCTAAAAGCGCGTGGCGCTGCCTCGAGTTTTCGGCGCGCTCGTTCCTGGAATTTATGCTCCTCTACTATACTCAGCGCCCGACCGACTTCCTAGTTCAGCAGCACCTGTCGCTCCCCTGATGATTCCTCATTACTCACGTTTCGTGATTTTTTTCTGGTGATTATTTAAATTTTTTAAATTAAACATTTGCTCTATTTATTTTAAACTAATATTCAGGATTTGGAGACTGGATATCTATTGTTGATATAATGCAAGTTATTTGTTTAGAAATCGCTTTAGTTCGGTTAGTCGAACAATGGACTCGTAATCTGATTATTTTACGAGTGAGAGTTTAATCTGGCATCAATTCAATAGATCCTTTAGACATCTCTTAAATTATGCATTATGAATTTTCATTTAAAAACCATCAACGTGAAAGGATTACCGTTCTTGAAATGCTTTAACGAGAAATAATTTCTTATCAGTTCAATTTCGATTTCCGTTTTAATTCAATACTTACCAAATTAATAAATTTTGATAAAATTCCTTAAAGATAAATATTACCAAATCGTTAAACGAGACCAAGCAAAATTTCCTTTTTCTTTTCCAATCTTTGTAATGAATTACAAGATGATCGTATCTTTTAAAACTCAGTGAACAATCGTAAACATTTTTCCAGCATCGCGTCAGATCCACAAATCCCGGCAAACGAATCTTGAAGAGTACTGCAGGCTAAAACAACCGGTCGCATCGTTATCCATCTAGCCTAGCTCTATCTTGACCTTCAAATCGCAAATAAAAGCCAATCCAAAGCATCGCTTTGAAAAAAAAGAAGGCAAAACATCGATCCGAGAGCCTTATTCAATCCTAATACAATAAGCCATGGAGGAGCGAGACTTGCCTCACTTCCAAGAGGTTAGTCACGTCGGAACATCTCACTTCGGCCCATCCATTTTATCCTCCCCTTGTCCTATCATCATCATCATCATCATCATTACCGTCATAGTCGGCATCGGCGAATCATCAATCTAATGAGAGCCGAGCGTCTGAAGCGTTGGGCGTGGGGGGGAGAGATGAGAAGCCAGGGCATCGACTCTTATCTAAATTACTCTATTTCCTCATAGAGCCAGAGCGTCGAATCTCCTCCTCCTTTCTCCGAGCGCTCGTATACTATCTATTCACTTGAGCTGTTGTCTTTTCTCTCTCTCTCTCTCTCTCTCTCTCTCTCTCTCGTTCGATCTCTCGACGATTCGCCCCCGCACGGCTCATCATCTCGGAGCGCGGCGTTGCACAGCAACACCTCGTGCATCACACGCCTGGCATTTCCCGCTGGCTCTCGCACAATGAAAACTCGTTTTCGCGTCCCCCTTTCTCACACACACAGTGGCGCGGCTCATTGTGGCGGCCCAGCCCCGATGATTTCCCCTGTATAGTGCTGAATAAAGCGACCGGATAGAAATCGTTTCTTGCGCCAGGCTTGCTCCTTTACTCGTCAAGCTGCCAGACGCTCGCGGAATGTGCAACGCCTTTGTCGCCCAAGTTCTATATCAGAACTGTAAACAAATAAATAAATATCCTTGGATTGTATAGGATGGACAACTCGCGATGTAACTCTCCCCTAATGGTTAACCGATAGTCTTAGATCATTGCTTGAATCGTCCAAGGATTAAATCTTGTGTAGTGGAAGTAACACTGGTGGGGGGTTACTATCACCGGTGTATTTTCGAAAGTTCTTTTGCAATTACACAATCGACCCGAGCTACATCTACCGAACGCTCTTGTTTCCGGATGAACCTCTTTTGAGTCATCCGAGCTCCACAGCGTCATCTTGGCTTCTCAGAACGCCGATACTATCGACTGAAGGGGGAGGCTCTACCTGGATGCATAGGCTCATTTTTCTTGCTTCGAGCTAGCTTTAATGCAGCTGGTGTGATGTGTAAGCTGGTGTTGCGCTGTGATACCGGGAAAACACCCTGGGGCGTTTGGGGCAAAACGCGTGCAATGCCAATAACGTGTTAACCAAAGATCGATCGGCGAGTAATTTATTAGGTCAATCTTGCGTTCTCGACGTCAACTTTTTTGTTCCAGATTCTTAGAAGGATAATACGCGTGTCTTCACTCGGGAAAGTTGAAGCTTTAGATCTCCATATGAAAATACGTTCATTCAAATCCGTCTGTCTAGCCTTTGTTCAGCTGCCTTGTGCGTTCACGTTTTTAAGCCTACGTAGGCTTCGGCTTTGTTATCCGACTATCAGCCTCCGCACATAAAGCCTGGCTCGATCAAAACAATTCAGCATCCGACATGGGCATCTGCGCATTCAAAGCCTTCGCGTCTGGGAGAAAACAAAAATGGCCACACTGCTACCGGCAGGCCCAACTATAGTGCTAACGACTCGCGATAACACACAGGCCGGACGCGAAGCGCTGCGATCAAGCATTGCGCCCCGGGGCGAATTAGTTTCCGCTCGAATCGCCTCTTCCCTCGGCCAAATCCCTCCTTCCCTTGTTTCGCGAGAGCGCCTCTTTCGCGAGAGACGTTGTTCCTTCCGCGGACTCGGGATCGATCGCCCGGAAAAATTTACGATTTCCTCCGGAGTCGAGAGAGTCGGACCAAACGACCGATCGTGTTCCGCCAATTTTTTTTTTCCAAGGGAGTAGCTCTGGCCCCGGCAGGAAAGAGGATGTAATCTACTTATTTATCGTCCTCACCCTCTCCCCTCTTTTTCCTCCTGGTTTACTCGGGATATGAACGCTGGGGGGTTTTTGTTTGGAGAATCGATCGGCAAATAACGAGCTGATTCTCATTAGGTACGAAAAAAAACGTATTATACAGTCAGCAGGCGCATTACCAAGTATTTATTGAGAAGATGCGTGTTAAGCAAAAGTTATGGTAATGCTTATTGCTATACGTTTTACTGCGGTAACTGCAATCTATATACACACGTAAAATCGTAATAAAATGATTAATTTAGACTGAAATTTAACAACTTTACTTTTGGCTCGTAACTTGTTAAAAAAACGTAGTTGTAGCAGCTCTAAATCAGGGACACCCAACGCGAAGCATTAACACTAGCCGAGGTAGTAAATTGCGTCGGGCTAAAGCAAACAAAGCCTCCCGCATAAAATTCAGTGTGGTCGCATGTGTGCGTAGGGGTAGGAGGACTCAGAGAAAACGCCGGAAAATCGGGCTGGAAAGAGAGAGAGAGAGAGAGAGAGAGAGAGAGAGAGAGAGAGAGAGAGCGAGGGTAGTCGCGAGCGGCGTGTATAACGAGGCTGGGCCGAGGTGTGCACGCTGGGAGAGGGTGGCTCATTCCGGCTGTCGTGCATTTTAATGCAGATGAGCCGCAGCCGAGTACAAATTCCATTTCGCGAATTAACATCGAATTGCTGCGGTGCCGGCGCTCGCTCTCTCTCTCTCTCTCTTTCGGAAGCTAGTATGGTGTACCAAGGAAAGGGGCTGAAACTCGCAGCTGCGTGCGCGAGCCGAGTTTCAAGCGTACGTAGGATAGGCTCGGCTCTTCGGCCTCTCTCTCTTATACTCTCGCGACGTTTACGAGGACGCCGCCGCTGCCGGGGGCCTGTTATTATTTCCCCTGGCCTGTGGCGCGCGCACACCGCTGGCACAATTATCCCCCGCGACGATACCTCTCTTTCGCTCCGTCTTCAACTTATTCCGGTTTTTCTTTCTCTCTCTCTCCAAACGATCAGCCTGTTCGTCGCGTTTCTGGCGATTTTTACGCCCTTGCGGATAAATCATGCTCGGAGAAACGCTACTGTCCAACGATTATGACATTTTTCGCATCCCCCCCCCCGGCTCGCAAACATTCCAAAGTGCGGATGTGTTGGGGGTTTAACGAGAATACGCGACGCTCGTATCTGCATCGTCGTGGCGGAAGGTCGAGAATTGAACGCGAGAGGCTCTGGCATGCCACGCACACACCTATGTACACGGACACTTATGCGCCGCGCATTATGCATACGAGCTGCTGCAGGGGCAGTAGTAGCTACTCCTGAATTTCCGGGTGGCAATAGTCCTGCACGTCGAGTCGATCCAGTCACGGACCGTGGATAGTCCCTCGCTCTCTCTCTCTCTTCCCTGGCTGTAGCTGGCCTTATAGGTACACGGCATAATTTGCCCTTGCTCCCTCCCGGAAGTCGCGATTATTGTCCCTCCCGGCTTTGCCGCGTCAATTTTTCTAAACCGCATCGACCGAAAGTTCTTTGATAAGTAGTGTTCAGACACGTAGGATAATGGCAATGATGATTACAGAAATTCATCGATATAGGGCGGTAACAGGTCTGTAAAAGACAGCGCTGCAGCCGTGTAAACAATCAAATTTGCTTGACTTTGATAAGGAGGCAAGTCTCGCGCTCGGCGCCCTCGACAAACTCGGCGAAACTTGGTTTTATCATCGAGCTTCCAGCGCTACCAAGGCAAACACAGCCGGTCGAGTGTCTCACCCGCACTCCCCCTCTTCTGTGCACAGTTTTGCTCTTCTTACGTTTATTTTGGGACTTGGCGGGCTGCGAAAATCTCAAGTCCAATAAAATACGTATATATATATAAACCGCGTATGCGACTTGCAACTCCGCATCGAAAACGAGCGTTCGGCCCGAGTGTGATAACCGAAAAGTTTTGGGAAATTAGAGCGAATAGAAGATTATATTATAACACGTAAGTATATAGGTGACTTGGCAACATAAGCGAACGAAGTTTTCTGCCTTTGGCCCAAAACTACATTTTTTCTATAGATACGCGATTCATTCGCGCGATATTAAAAACGCAGCCTTGGCAGATTTATATTTATGTACATTTTATTGGACCTTCTCGATAGAACCAGCCATCCCTCCCTGCCGGCATAATTCCCAAATAAAATACCCGCGCGTACAGCCCGTATTTGCATCGAACGAGAGAAGAGACGATCTCTCCTCCTCCTCCTCTTCGGCAAGAGGCAAGACCTGCTCCATATGTAATACGAGAGGCACTCCGGCACTCAACGGTCTTGACTGCCCCTGAGTTTATGTTCGCTCAGTCATCCTCTCTCTCCTCCATCCCGCACCTATCTCCAACTCCGCGCGCGCTGCCTTTTTCGCGCGCGGCCCACATTTCTTCTCGACCACTTCTTCTTCTCTCTCTTTCGGCCGCAGACTTCCAGGGCAATCGCATCGCACGTCGACGCTGCTCTCGAGCGGCCGCTAGAACAAAAAGGATAATTCGTGATGCGCGAGTCTATAACCCTACAGTCAATTCGAGAACCACCTGAAATTTTCAAACTCCCTATTATTTTCCACCTATTGTCCTAAACGCCGATAACAAATGCGTGCTGTAGAGCTGTCGAAAAACTTTATATTACATTTTTCGAATTGCGCTTAGAGAAAAACAAAATAATAAAAATTCGAACCGCGCAAAAATGAATGGCCAAACTCGATGAAACGGAAAAATTGTTTACTTTCGCCTCGATATGGTTTTTCCGGAGCTAACAATTGTTTGCCTTGCCCTCCTGGCGAATATTCAACAAAGTCTCAGCGCAGCACACCTCGGACCTTTTTTCTCCGGTACGCGCGCAAACAATCAATTCGAACTTTCCGTAACGTTTCACTCTTGCATAACCCCGAGCTTGCGTTTATATCCTCTGCTGTATTCCAAACATAAATAAACCTTAGAACACGCCGATACTACTCCAACTCATACGGGCTACGCTTGCCGGGCTAATGAGCCAAACGCAGTTGGTTTTGCTTATCTTATACCAAAACGCGGCGTCGCCGTTTGATCGCTAGTGTATACGCATGTGCATAAGCGCAGTAAGCTTCAAAGTGACACTATATGCCCGTCACTATGGCAAACAGACTCGTGCCTTGCTTGTCTTCCAAACGAATATCCCAGTCGAACTATCGTCGACGTATTCCCTCGGAAAACAACACATAAGCCGCTGACAAAAACGGATTTACAATGCGTTAGTCGTAGTTCAGCATCAGTATAAGCAGCTTGTTTTTTTCCTTCAATGCCCTGGCACTAGCAAGTATTTACCGGTACACAGTGAAGTTCGCTAAGCTCAAAGTCAGTCTCAAACATCAAGAGAGAGAGAACCCAGGGCGATAATCGTCCGCGTGAGAAGCCGGCTCTCTCTCTCTCTCTCTCTAAACGTTGCGCGCGAGTCGTTAAAGTTTTTAATGGTCCGGGCGCACGCGAGAGGCCCGAAAAAAACCCTCTCTCGCATTCTTTCTGGGCCCTCTTCTCCAGTATACACACACACACATCGCCTAAAACTTTCCGACAAATCCACGTCTGTCCAAATTGAGCGGTTTCCAAAATACCGAATAACTCCTTAGACGCGATTTCCCTTCACTTCCCTCCCCCACTGGAAAAAAGTAGAAGCGTTAAATTCCAGCTTTTCGGTGGTAGGCGTTTAAGACGTATTCCCTCCCCTACTCTCACCCTCCGGTTTATTCTCCGATAACGCCTTTCGTCGGGGAATCGTGATTTATACGCCAGTCCCGGGTGTAAGTAAGCGCTCGCGCGAACTTGGCGCTCATCTCTTATCGGTAAACACATTATTTCGCTCGATTTTTTATTCGTTATCTCTAGCGCAAAACTCCCTTTCTCGGAACGTCCTTGCCTCTGATGCCTAAAAAATCTCTTAATAATTTCACAAATTTGGTTTACCATCTTAAAAAACAACCAAAATCAGACACATATCGCTAGAGTCGCATATCGTTTGGATCTCGCAGGAAAAGAAAAAGATAAAAGTGCCTCCCTTATCCCGAGGACGCAGCAGCATCTCACCGGCCCGCCTCATATTTGTGCCATCTTCGCGGGTGTCCCATACACGGTTTCATATACACACAAAGCTACAGCAGCAGCATCAACGGGAAGGAGGCGTAACACGAGACCCGAGGAGCAATCGTCCGAAGCTGCGGCTTTTGCGGCGCGGCAAGCGCATCTCCTCGGCTTCGCGCGCAACCTCCCCTTCCCCTGTTCCTGGAAAATGCTTGCGCGCTTGTACCGCGTTTCTCAAGGGCTTCCCTGGAATTTCCCTTCTGTACACGTTTCAGAGCCAGGCGATTGTTTGCTCCCGGAGATGATGCCTCTCGCTACTGCAACAACTTTGCTTCTCGTTTGCCAAATCAAGTTAGTAAAGCAAAGGGGAAAGGATGCCCCGAGACTCCACAGCCACAGTTTTATTCATATCGAAGGATCGGAGTTGGTATCCGAACGGCTGTCATTTCGGGTGTCCTCTCGCGAGGAGCTCGAATAACAGGCGCGCGCGGGGAGGGGCCGCATTGCGCCGGGTAAGCTCGTTTATATATCCTTACGAACGCACGACCGCAAGTGCAAAAGCCCCCCCGGTAAATCTCGGTGTTACATTTCTTCTAAGATTACAGGCCTCGCTCTCCCTCTCGTGGGCTCGAAATAAAAGAGCGCGCTCAGCAGCAGCAGCAGCGCGCGCGCCCCATCAGCATAATTTTCCCGCTCCCCCTTCTTTTTTCTCTCCCTATCTTTCGCTCGTCCAAAGATTTATTTGGGCCGGGCGTTAAAGAGCTATTTTCCAGCTGCGTGTAAAAAGCAGCCCCGTCACGCTTACTCAGCCTCGCTCTGCGATCAAACTCTCTCTCTCTCTCGTAGCTGGAGATCGGCAGATTTTCCGATCGACAGATATTTACCTTCAATTTCGTTCATATCGCCGAGCGAGTTGGCGCGCGAGAGATCGACGTTCTATCGTGGCGCTATCGACCGGCGGAAAATAAAAGAGCGAGTCGCGCAAAGCAAAACAATCGCGTCGGGGCTGTTGCTATTTTCACTTTTCACGCGCCTGTCACGAGAATCAGCTGGATCACCGCGTGAAAGTTTACCGCGTGGGCCGGCTCAAGTTTTATAAGCTGTACAGCTATCCGCTTGATCGATGGCAGCTGGGAAAGAGAGCCGCCTCTGTTACTTCGGCGAACTTAAATTCGATCGAATTCGAACGCTTTTCAATGTCACGTCTCTCGCTCGAGCCGCAGCTTTCACCGGCTCTACTGCCAATACGCATTTGATTCGACAATGCAGAAAAGGAGAGCAGCATTTAAGAAGAGTATTAATTCGAGAGGAAAAACGTACAAAGTATGCGGACGTCGATTTCGCATAAGACCGAGCCAAACAAAGTCGCGTGCGTACATCGACCGCGCCTACGGAGGTCCAATACCGTCTCGACTGGCCCACGCACCTCGTATATATGGGAAGAGACCGGTGAATTTGGCCCTCGGGGGAAAAAACAACTCCGTGGAATTCGTGGGCCGCACGAGTACACGAGAGGTGGCCCGCTCGGAGGGTAAGGTTGGGAAAAGGGAGGGGGGGCAGTTTAAAAAGGGATTAAGCGCGTCGTTTCGCCGATTTTTTGCAGCTCCACGTGTGCGAAGTGGGCACACGAAGCAGGTAGTTTCGCCTGCGTGTGCTTCGGCTTTTTATCGGATCGATCGCCGAAGTAGCCTGTTTAACACGCGTTTCGGGCGTGCCTTCCGTCTACACTCTCTGCTTTCGAGTTATTTTGTCATTTCGAGAAATTTATACAGATTTGAATTCGATCGAAAAAGTCGCCTCTTACGCTTTTCACCTTCGATATTTGCCAAATTTTCGCGTTATGCGAGTTTTTCGGACGAAGCGAATTCGATTTTATTTACTTGCTATTATACTTCTTAAATATTACGTCTTTTCGGGAAAAATTGCAGATGTAAGGCATAATACCGCTCGAAAAACGTCCGTTCGTCGAAGTTGATTGACACGGCCACTGAAGTTCGTGCACGTGACTTGCAGGAATGCAGGCCCCGCGCGTAAAAGGAGTAAATTGCCACGTACTCGAATTCCGCTAACACGAGAAAAAAAAAAGAAGAAACGAGCGGGTCTCTCTTTTTTTTTTGGCCGAACGGTAAGTCATTATTTCGTTTATTTGAGATGAAGTCGTACCGAAGTCCAAGACGTAATTTCAAGAAAAATCGGAGCGATTGAGCGATTTAGCGGATATTTCAGTGGCCGATCAAAAGGTGATTTTACAAATTGATAAAGTCATTGGATTCATGAAGAATTTTAGATTTCGGGCATTTTGGAATAGCGGCAAATTTATTGAACGACCATTGGAAAACATTTTACCGTGGATATCAAAATGAGAGAAAAAATAATAAAAGTAGTAAAAATAAATAACACTTCCGCCGTACTTGTATACATTTATACAAAAGAAAATAAAACAAGAGAAATAGAAAAGAAGCAGAAAGAGAGAACGAAAAGGCCGCAATAAAAACTTCTCGGCCGTCAAAAGTCGACGAGCAGATGTCGCGAGAGAGAGAGAGAGAGAGAGAACTTAGCCGAGGTGGACAATAAAACGTGGAATAGCGCGTAAAAGGTCGGCTCTAGGATATGTTAGCTGCGTGTCGAAAATCAATAAGCTACCCGCCCGTCTGGGATAATAGCTAAAGAGTTCTCGCGCGATTCTCCGGTATCCACCTTTACGAGGAAAAACGTCAAAGCGAGAGCCGAGCAGCGGCGTAGGCGGAGAAAAGGAGAGAGAGATTTCTCTCTTCTCCGGCGTTTCTCTGTCTCTCTCTCTCTCTTTTTTCATTCGCGCGCGTAAAATTTAACTTACGCGTCAAAAAATTTAGCGGGTACAGTTGCGGTGCTGATGCAGCTGATGCTTTACAACGAGGATCAAAATAAGAATAGCCAAGTAGTGTATAGTCTCGGCTGAGTTCTCTCTATATTGCATGTATACAATTATATGCTCTTCGGACTTTTTGCAGATGATGGAGCATTTGTTGTAAAAAAAAAAAATACGAGTGCGAGTATCACTTGTTCGCGCTACGCAGCTACGCTTTACGAGGGTATCCCCTTTCCCTAGAATAATATAAAAGAGATCCGCGTAAGAGCTGTTTGTTTTCGCCGCGCTCTCGGCAGAGCGGAATCAAGGAGGCGATTTTTTAAAAAAAAGGCTCGAGCTCTCGAGATATATGGCTTATGAAGAGGACTTATTAAATTGCCGAGAGATCGAGCGGATGCATAATATAGCTAAGGCGCAGAGAGTCCGGATAAGCCGCGTGTTGGCAAGTGTTGCGCGCGGGGCAGAGTACCTAAAAAGCGGCGCGCTTTGCCGAGGCTTCGCTCGACGAACAAGCGGCGGGAGAGGTGGCGAGAGAGAGAAGGGACTGCTGGGGGGATCGTAAAGTTTTACGACGAATCGGACCAGCCTGGTCATTATATACCTTGGCGTTTTGCTTTTTACTTTTTCGGGGAAGCCCCGACTCTCTCAAGTGAGAGAGCCGCGCGTGCAGCGCGCGTCTGAAATTTATCGAAACTCGATGAAATACCCGCGAGATTCCCCTCCCACATGTTTCCCCCCCCCCCTGCCGAGTTGCCGACTCACCCTCCCTTCCTCTTTAAATTACCCTTTTTATTAACTCGCTAAACAAAAGTTATTGGTATCATTAACGCACCTCGTTTCATCGCGGCATTCTTCTCTTATACAGTTACTCTCTTTCCGATTCGAGCTGGCGCGCAGGTATAGTAACTAGCACTCTCCTATATCAACGCGCAACGCAGTCACTGCCAATTACCCAATTTTCCGATACTCCCAAAAAAGCGGCAAAGAGAAAGCCCCGTTGAAATTACAGAGAACCCACGCGGAGGCAAACATCGGGGGGGTCGCGTAGTGACAAAAGGAAAATGTTTGAGTTCGTTAACCTTACCAAGCCGGGCTACGTACCAGGGCGAAGGTGCAATAAGTGTCCGAGTGGCCGGGCATAAAAGCCGACTGTTTGCGCCCGGAAAACGCGCGGGAATTGTTCGCGGCTGGCCTACGCTTGCACTGACCAAATATAGCCTCCGTTAAATCGTTGGCTAATTGAATTTGCAGAGGCGAGGGGGGGGGGGCACAAAGTTCGCGCGGCACCGCAATCGAATTGATCGTAGCTCTGCCGTTTTGCGCACCGCGGCTGTAGGCCCTCGCACCTCCGGGAGCTTTTCCCCTATATATATATCTCGTCGTCTCGTCTGCCGAGCTTTCCCCAGGCATATACTATACGGTTCGCGGTGACGGCTTGATTGCGCGACTAAACTATAGCGCAGCGAAAAGCTTTACGCTTTGATTTATACACCGAGCGCAGAAAGGCTATTTTCCTCTGGCTGCTTTATATACGCGCGTAATTATCAGCTCTACATCTCGTGGAAAAAGAAACGACGTACGGAGCAATTTGTCTCCGGCCACCTCCGGATACCTTTATTATACTAAATCTTGGCGGAAAGGGAGAGACCTCGCACTCGGCTTCGCCAATTTTCAATTTAAATTCGCCGACTCTGCTCTATAACCCACGCGACCTTCCCGCACCTTTGGAAATATACAGAGATGGCGAGAAAAGACGCAACTTCAGCGCCTTTAACATACGCCCTCATAATGCCGCGAAAACTTCATGGGGGAGTGTGCAACGTACAGGAGCTCACTCATTGTTTTCAAAATTAATTTCGCACGCGCTCGAGAGGCTCATCGGGCACGTACAGCAACCAACGACTCTCGCTCTCTCTTTCCGACACTCGGCGAAAAAGATTTCGCGCGCCGATATCTCAGGCCGAGGAGGAGGCTATAACCCCCCCAAGCGCGCTCCTCAACTTTCTCACAAACTCCCCGAGCTCTCCGACTGGCGCGAGAAAAAAAAACGAGGGGGGAGAGGACTAGCCAGCCGGAACCCCCACCACTTGCTACTCGAGGAATAAGTTATCAGCTCCTCGCCCTCTGCACCTTGTACCCCCCCCTTCTCGCGCCTTATTCTCTCAGTCTCGCGCACGCTTTGTAATGGGGAGAGGGGGAGCCTTTAATGACGGATAAAAGTGAGCTACCGCGCTCGTCTAATTATGCCGAGGAGCTCGCTTGGCTGTGAGGGGGATAGGATAATTTTGCGCGAGCCCTATTTCGGGGTGGGTGATATTATTAATTAAAATTGCGCGCAAAATTCGGTGCGCGCTTGCTGCAAGCGCTGCGAAAACGCTGGAAGAAAAATATATACACGGAGAGACTGGTTCAGTAAAAATTATGGTAGTTCCAACGGTAATCTTGGACCTCCTTGTTCGCTACCATAATTTTTATAGACAATTT
>JAPYYQ010001122.1:0-39688 GCA_030522585.1 Anagyrus pseudococci | reverse complement strand
ACTTTTTGTATAATGTTGGTTTAATCGATAAAAAAGGCAGAGACAAGCTGAAATCTTATGAAATAAGTGGTGGAATTAGACGAAAAGATGAGATGGTTGCATTATTACCAAATTTAACCGGATTTGGTGATTATTCGAATTTATTGGATCCTGAACTCATATACGATCCATCGTTTATCAGTTGGACTGTAAGTAATGGCTTTCGTAAAGCTTTACATGCAGGAGATAGATATATGATTGCAGTGTCTAACACTATAAAAAGTGAGTTTGAACCAGGTAATGGCGATCCAGTTACGTCATTGATAGAAGAAATTTTGCAGTATAACTACAGAGTTTTAATATACAATGGACAACTGGACATGATGTTCCCATACACATCAAGTCAAAATTTGTATGAGAAATTCAAATGGCCGTTTGCGAAAGAGTATGTTACGGCGGAAAGAAAACAGTGGTTTGTTGATTGTGAATTGGCTGGATATGTCAAAGTGGCTGGCAACTTTTACGAGGTACTCGTGAGGGATGCTGGACATGTCACATTTATGAGACAGCCAAAATGGTCGTCTGAGTTAGTTACACGTTTTACTCATCATAAGCCAATAGCTTAAAAAAATCTAAATCCATTTTCTGTTGGATTTAATTTACATTTATTCTATATGTAAGATAACATTTTACAAAGTCTCAAAGTGCCCTGAGCGCCATATAACCAAATATACATTGATTTCATTACAATTGACTACGTGACGATATTTACTATAAAATAATTATGAATTATTATACTCATTTTTATTAATTTTTGTACATACTTTGAATTATGTTCAGAAGTAAAAAATACAATACGGGAAAGTAAAAACACCCACAGAATTTATTTTTCAACGGAATTTGTGGAAAAAAGCTGAACAGATCGATACACAGATGCTCAAGTGGCTCGTTTGACAGCAATGCAGTTGAATATAAATATTTGGTTCAGAACATCACAGCAGTTCGTGTAATAATGCTAAATGTGTCACTTTTGTCAAACAACCAACATGTACCAGCGAATTGATAACGCACTTTGCATGCAAAACTTCTATTTGTACAGAAAAGACGAAGTTATTTACAACTGAAAAAACTTTGCTTATCTTATGATTTTTTTTTAACTTCTTTTTTATCTTTGTTAACGTGGATTAAATTTTGTAACTTTGTTAATTGAATTTATAAATAAAAATTAATAAAAATGGAGAAATTCTTTTTTAATTTCATCAATTCTGATATATTCTTTATTTATTTTGTGTTATTATTAAAGGACATCTAACTTCTTATATCGACTACGCCTAGAATAAATTTAAAACATAAATTTTATTTTTGTTCGTAAACAACTTTTTTGCCTGGGGGTAAAAAATATTTACTTATTTGTGGCACTGAATCTTAAACATCCGCAAACATTTGCGAAGCTAAGAAAAATATTCAACCGTGCGCGAGATGCGTGAACACCAATGTCTCAGAAAAATAATAAGTACTTAAACTGCATATGATTTTTGTAAAATTACAGTTCAATTTCGGAAAGTGTTACGGTTAACAACATGAAATTTGTGCATAATATATTTCTGTTATTCGTATTAGATAGATATTCGGCAGCCGTTTATTATGATATTAGAAATGATTATTTAGAAACGGATGCGGGTCAGCCATTGTTTTTAACCGACTTCATCGAAAAAGGATTGATAACAGAAGCACAAGAAAAAGCATATGTTCGACATCCTGCGCTAGAAGGAATAGAAAGTTACTCGGGATTCATAACAATTAATAAAACGTACAACTTAAATACTTTTTTTTGGTTTTTTCCATCGCAGGTAATTATATTCCATTATTATTGAAAGAAGGATAATACCTTAATGTTTGTTAATTTTATTCGAATTAAAATCATTTCTGTAGACAAATCCACAAAAGGATCCAGTAATTGTATGGCTTATTGGTGGCCCGGGGTTAACGACTATGATTGCAATTTTTACTCACAATGGACCACTCGTCTTCGAGTCAGCAAATATTATTAAAACTCGAAATTACACTTTAACTAAGAATCACAGTGTCATTTACATTGAGAATCCCGTTGGTTCGGGTTACAGTTTTACTGAAAATGATGAAGGTTACGCTAAAACTCAAACGGACGTTGGGCGAGATGTTACTGCTTTTCTAGCTCAATTTTTTCAACTGTTTCCCGAATATCGAAAAAATGATTTTTATGTTACTGGAGACTCTTTTGGAGGAAAATTTGTTATTACAGTTGGCAATCATATTAGAAATTTGATTAATCAAAATAAATCAGACGTTAATTTTAAGGGAATAGCATTGGGTAATGGACTTATAGATCTAGAACACCAGGGGATTCATTCAGACTTTCTATATACCATTGGTTTAGTTGATGAATATGGCAGAACCCTGATAAAAGATTACGAATTGAGTGGTAAAATAAGACAGGGAGACGAAATGGATGTGATATTACCGAACATGACCGGCTACACTTATTATTCAAACTTTTTAGTGCACGAATTTAAATTTAGTGAATTTTATGTTAACTGGGTTGATTCTCCAAGTGTACGCCGAGCCTTGCACGTTGGAAATTTCGTCTTTAATGTTTCATCAGAAGTTGTCAGAAGTCGCTTCGAATCGGCAACGGAAAATCCAGTTACGACGTGGATGGAAGAAATTTTACGAGACAACTACAGAGTTTTAGTTTACAACGGTCAATTAGATATGATATTCCCCTATACATCGAGTCAAAATCTTTATGAGAAGTTTAAATGGCATTGCACGGATGCTTACATTAACGCTAAGAGAAGCCAGTGGTGGGTCGATGATGAATTGGCAGGATACGTAAAAGTGGCTGGCAACTTTTACGAGGTATTAGTAAGGGATGCTGGACATATCACATTTATGACACAGCCAAAATGGTCAGCTGAACTGATTAAGCGGTTTACTCACCGTAGACCAATAGGTAGAAGTACGTCCAATTTTTGTGTTCTGAATTAAAAATTTTTATGCACTATTATTTTTTTATAAATTTTAAAATAAATACAGCTCTCAATCTATAAACAATATCCCACCTTTGAAATCCTGAAGTATGAGTAAGGCAATATAAGTAATGCGAATTCATTTTTGTACGTTTTACATTGTCACGGCAATATAATTAATACATATAACTATATTTATATATAAGCATGTATTTATAAATAATTTGTACATCTGCAATACATTATCGTAAAGCAAGTTAATTTTTTGTTCAAATTCCTTTCTTTTGTTGTATTATCACATTTATCGAACTGAAAGGGTTAAATGTAATATTGTGAGACTTTTGATATCATTTTAATACTTATTGTAGTTTATCATTGAATTTCAAATTGTTGTAATTCATCTTGGAAAAATATTGACGCTGGTGAGTTTTGGTTTCAAACGAGTTTATTAAAAAGGGTTAAATTCAAAAGTTAAACTTAAAGATCGAATTGTTCATTCTACATCATCAAAAATTGTAAATAATGTCGAACTTTCGACCGTCTATAAAAATTGTTATTTCAATATTTTTTGATATTTTCCTTCTCAGACAATTTTTCTAAGTTTTTTATGACATTTCTTTTGAATTTATATATATTTTATGCCCAGGTAAGATAAATCAAGTATTTGTTATTGTAATCGATTGAGAAATTGTGTAAACAAAATCGTTGCGAAAGAAGAGTAACCAAGGCCGTTGCAAGTGATGACAAATCAAACGTGAAAGAAAATTTTGATAAAAATTATTCGCAAGTAAAAACATACATACATGCATACAACTGCTATGGTCTCCACGGGAGGTCACTTAATAACGATGCTCCGACACATGCGATTGATTTCCTCGTATAATTTATAAGCTTCCGTTAATAGTAAGCATTAGAAAAAGTTGAATACAAAACTCGCAAATGAGTTCACTGAACAGTTGCGTTCGCGTTATTTCTGGCTGATCAATGCGCTGTAAGAACTGTATTTTTAGGATTTGTCGAAAAACCCAATTTTTAAATATATTTTTCTTTTTTAAAATATTTTTATACAAACGAAAAAACTACTGCAATTTCTACAAATGTATGAAAAAAAAAATAATTCACTTGTACGAAAAAAAAATTTTAAATATTAAAAGTAAAATGAATAAATACGTTTCGTAATTAATTATGCGGAAACCTTTTGTATTTTTTAAATCAACATTTTAAGTGATAAAGAACATTGAATTGCATACAAACACAGTTTCTCATTATCAACAGATGTTAATTGCTCATTAATAAGTTAATTTGATTGAATTTTTTCATGCTTATTCACATGATTTAAGAAATTAAACTTTTGACTTGTTTTTTTAACTATGACTGTGAAAAAATTATTACCTAATTACTTTTTATATGGATGAAAAAAAAATTCTTTTACATTATCTTTTGATTTTCATTTCTTTTATTATCATAAAGATAAAGATTATACAAGGATACTAAAGATGGGAACAGCCTATGCTCAACTACAAATGAAGACAGAAAAAGTACATTGCGGCGGAGAGAAAACGTTGGTTTGTTGATGGCGAATTGGCAGGATACGTAAAAGTGGCTGGTAACTTTTGTGAGGTATTAGTGAGGGATGCTGGACATATTACATTTAAGTCACAGCCAAAATAGTCAACAGAGTTAGTTACACATTTTACTCACCATAAGCCAATAGCTCAAAGAAATGTAAATGCGTTCTCTGTAAGATTTAATTTTCATTTATACTTTCTGTAGAATGAAAATATATCGAGTCTTAAAGTGACTTATATGCCATATAACCAACTGTACATTGATTTCATTATAATTGACTACGTCACGATATTCATTATAAAATAATTATATTAATTTTCATTAAATTTTTGTACATACTTTGAATTATGTCCATAAATAATAAATACAATGCTTTGCAGGAGAAGTAAAAACACTCACAGAATTTGTTTCTCAAATTAATTCGTGGAAAAAAGCCGAACGAGATCGATGCACAGCCGCTCAAATGGCTCGTTTGACTGCAATGCAGTTGAATATAAATATTTTGTTGAGAACATTACGGAAATTCTCGTTAAAAATTCTAAATGTGTTACTTATGTCAACCAATCAATATGGACCAGCGAATTGATGACACACATTGCATGCAAAACTTTTGTTCGGACAGAAGTCAAGAAGTGTATAAAACTGAAAAAACTCTCCTTATCTTATTAATTTTTATTTTTTTTTCAAAAATTTTTTTATTTTTGTTTTCGTGGATTAAATTTTGTCACTTAGTGACCTGAATTTCTGTATGAAAATTGATATAAACGGATAACAATATATGAAATTTCCCTTATTTTCATTGATTTCTTATTTATATTGTGTTATTATTAATAGACGCATCTAACACAAAAATATTGATTACGCCTAGAATAAATATTAAAGCATTAATTATATTTTTGTTTGTAACAATCTTTTTTGCCTGGGGTAAACATTTACGGATTTAAAAAAAATATTCATCCGTGCATGAGATGTATAAACATCAATGTCCCAGAAAATAATAAGTGCTTAAACTGCATATGAGTTTTGTAAAACTACAATTAACTTTCGAAAAGTGTTACAGTTAACATCATGAAATTCGTACTTTGTATTTTTGTGTTATCCGTGTTAGACAAATATTCAATCGGCGTGTATTATGATATTAGAAATGATTATTTAGAAAAGGACGCGGGTGAACCGTTGTTTTTAACCGACTACATCGAGAAAGGATTGATAACAGAAGCACAGAAAAAAGCACGTGTCTGGTATCCTGCGCTAGAAGGAATGGAAAGTTACACGGGATTCATAACAATTAATAAAACATACAATTCAAATACATTTTTTTGGTTTTTTCCATCACAGGTAATTATATTCCATTACAATTGAAACGAGGATAATGCGTTATTGTTTTTTTTTAATTTTCATTCTAATTAAAATCATTTCTTTAGACAAATCCACAAAAAGATCCAGTCATTGTATGGCTTATTGGTGGCCCGGGGTTAACGAATTTGATTGCAATTTTTACCCACAATGGACCTCTCGTCTTTGAGACAGCAAATATTATTAAAACTCGAAATCACACTTTAACTAAACATCACAGTGTTATTTACGTTGAGAACCCCATTGGTTCAGGTTTCAGTTTTACAGAAAATGATAAAGGTTACGCGAGAATTCAAATGGACATTGCGCAGGATGTTACTGCTTTTCTAGCTCAATTTTTTCAACTGTTCCCGGAGTATCGAAAAAATGATTTTTACGTTACCGGAGACTCTTTCGGAGGAAAATTTGTCATTACAGTTGGCAATCATATTAGAAATTTGATTAATCAAAATAAATCAGACATTAATTTTAAGGGAATAGCATTGGGTAATGGACTTATAGATCTAGAACACCAGGGGATTCATTCGGACTTTCTATATACCATTGGTTTTGTTGATGAACGTGGCAGAAGTCTATTAAAAGATTATGAATTGAGTGGTAAAATAAGACAACGAGACGAAATGGATATATTATTACCAAACATTACCGGCTACACTTATTATTCAAACTTTTTAGTGCACGAATTTACATTTGACGAATCTTATATTAACTGGGTTGATTCTCCGAGTGTACGCCGAGCCTTGCACGTTGGAAATTTAGTCCTGAATGCTACATCAGACGTTGTCAGAAGTTACCTTGAAACGGCAACGGAAAATCCAGTAACGACGTGGATAGAAGAAATTTTACGAGACAACTACAGAGTTTTAGTTTACAACGGTCAATTAGATATGATATTTCCCTATACATCGAGTCAAAATCTTTATGAGAAATTTAAATGGCGTTGCGCGGATGATTACATTAAGGCTACAAGAAGTCAGTGGTGGGTAGATGGTGAATTAGCAGGATACGTAAAAGCGGCTGGCTACTTTTACGAGGTATTCGTAAGGGATGCTGGACATATCACATTTATGACACAGCCAAAATGGTCAGCTGAACTGATTAAGCGGTTTACTCACCGTAAACCAATAGGTAGAAGTGTGTACAATTCTTGTGCTCTTAATTAAAAATGTTTGTGCACTATTATTTTTTTATAAATTTTTTGTAATACGTGTAGAGCTCTCAATCTATAAACAATATCCCACCTTTGAAATCCTGAAGTATAAGTAAGGCAATATAAGTAAAGCGAATTCTTTTTTGAACGTTTTATATTGTGACGGTAATATAATTAATACATATATCTATATAAGCATGTACTTATAAATTACTTATACATCTGCATTATCATAAACAATGTTAATTTTCTTCAAATTGCTTTCTTTTGTTGTATTATCACATTTATAGAACCGAAAGGGCTAAGCATAATATTGTATGACTTATAATAATACATTTTACATATAATATTTATCGTATTTATAACTATTTTTGCATTGAATTTTAAAGTGAGTAATTCGACTAGGAAAAATATTGACGCTGGGTGGTTGTGGTTCTAACGAGTTTATTAAAAAGGGATGATTTCAAAAGTGAACCGAAAGACTGAGTTATTCGTCTATATTTTATCCGCTGGTAAGATTAATTAAGTATTTGTTATTGTAATTGATTGTGAAATAGTGTAAATAAAATCATTGCGAAAAAAGACTCACCAAGGCCGTCGCAAGTGATGACAAATTAAACGTGTAAGAAAATTTTGATAAAATTCAGTCGAATGTAAAAACATACATATGCCAATGGTCTCTCTGGGGGTCAGTTAATGCACTGCAATTGATTTCCTTGTGTAATTTATGAGCTCCCATAAGCAGTAAGCTTTAGAAAAAGTTAAATGAAAAATTTGCAAACGAGTTCTCTGAATAGTGGCATATCACGTAGATTCCTTATTAAAAATACGCGATAAGCATGTTTTCACGTCATTGCTGGATAATCAATATGCTAGAAGAGCTGTTTTTTTAAAAGTTATCGAAAAGCCATATTGCTAAATATTTTTTTCTTGTTTTTGTATTTTTATATTTTCTTAATATTCATGAAACTAATGAAAAAACTATTGCAATTTCTTCCAAAGTATGAAAAAAATTGACTTGTACGATTAAAGAAAATATTTTTAAATATTAAAAGTAAAATTAATAAACACGTCTTGCAATTAATTATGCGGAAACCTTTTGTATTTTTTAAATCAACATTTTAAGTTATAAAGAATATTGAATTACATGTAAACGCAGTTTCTTATTCTCAAAAGATGTTAATTGCTAATTAATAAGTTAATTTGATTCCATTTTTTTCATACTTATTCACATGATTTAAGAAATTAAACTTTTCACTTGTTTTTATAACTGCGACGGTGAAAAAATTATCGATTATTATACTCATATTTTTACGAACTTTGTGTACGTTGTTTACGGAGAAGTAAAAACATACAGAATTTGTTCCTCAAATGAATTGGTGGAAAAAGGATGAACAAGATCGATGCACAGCCGCTCAAATGGCTAAGTTAAAAATAAATATTTTGTTGAGAACTTCATGGCAGTTCTTGTTAAAAATGCTAAATATGTCATTTTTGTCAAAGAACCAATATGAACGAGCGAATTGATAACGCACTTCACATGCAAAACGTGTATTTGTACAAAAAAGAATAAGTTACTTAAAACTGAAAAAACTTTACTTTTCTCATTATTTATTTTTTATTTTAATAATAAAAATGGACAAATTTTATTTAAATTTCCCTTTCTTTGATTGATCCCTTATTTATTTTGTGTTATTATTAAATTTGTGTTATTACGTGACACCATAATATTAATTACGCCTAATTACGAATAAATTATAAAACAGTTATATTTTTGTTCGTAAAGAATCTTTTTTGCTTGGGGGTAAACATTTACGGATTTAAAAAAAATATTTATCCGTGCGTGAGATGTATAAACACCAATTTCCCAGAAAATAATAAGTGCTTAAACTGCATATGAGTTTTGTAAAACTACAATTAACATTCGAAAAGTGTTACAGTTAACATCATGAAATTCGTACTTTGTATTTTTGTGTTATTCGTGTTAGACAAATATTCAATCGCCGTGTATTATGATATTAGAAATGATAATTTAGAAAAGGACGCGGGTGAACCGTTGTTTTTAACCGACTACATCGAGAAAGGATTGATAACAGAAGCACAGGAAAAAGCGCGTGTCTGGTATCCTGCACTAGAAGGAACAGAAAGTTACGCTGGGTTCATAACAATTAATAAAACATGCAATTCAAATACATTTTTTTGGTTTTTTCCATCACAGGTAATTATATTTTTATTGAAACAAGGATAATGCGTTATTGTTTTTTTTATTTTCATTCGTATTAAAATCATTTTTTTAGACAAATCCACAAAAAGATCCAGTAATTGTATGGCTTATTGGTGGCCCGGGGTTGTCAATGATGATTGCAATTTTTACTTACACTGGACCTCTCGTTTTCGAGTCAGCAAATATTATTAAAACTCGAAATTACACTTTAACTAAGAATCACAGTGTCATTTACATTGATAACCCCATTGGTACGGGATACAGTTTTACAGAAAATGATGAAGGTTACTCGAAAACTCTAACGGACATTGGTCGGGATGTTACTGCTTTTCTAGCTCAATTTTTTCAACTTTTCCCAGAGTATCGAAAAAATGATTTTTACGTTAGCGGAGACTCTTTTGGAGGAACATTTGTTGTTTCAGTCGGCAATTACATTAGAAATTTGATTCATCAAAATAAATCAGACATTAATTTTAAAGGAATAGTATTGGGTAATGGACTTGTAGATATAAAATACCAGGGGATTCAATCGGACTTTTTATATACCATTGGTTTAGTTGATGAACATGGCAGAAGTCTGATAAAAGATGGCGAATTGAGTGATAAAATAACATACCAAGAGAGGTTGGACATATTAACTAACACTACCGGCTACACTTATTATTTAAACTTGTTACTGAACGAATACACATATGAAAAACGTACTAGCATATGGCCTAATACTCTGAGTGCACGCCGAGCCTTGCACGTTGGGAATTCAGTCCTGAATTTTACATCAGAAGTTGTTAGAAGTTACTTTGAATCAGAAATGGGGAAGCCAGTTACCACGTGGATGGAGGAAATTTTACGAGACAACTACAGAGTTTTAGTTTACAATGGCCAACTAGATATTCAATTTCCCTACACATCGAGTCAAAATCTTTATGAGAAATTTAAATGGCATTGCGCGGATGCTTACATTAACGCTGAGAGAAGCCAGTGGTGGGTTGATGGTGAATTAGCAGGATACGTTAAAGTGGCTGGTATCTTTTACGACGTTCTCGTGAGGAATGCTGGTCATGTCACATTTGTGTTACAGCCAAAATGGTCAGCTGAAGTGATTGCGCTATTTACTCACCGTAGACTATTAGGTAGAGGTAGAAGTAATTCTTGTGCATTGTATTAAAATTGTATATACACTATTATTTTTTTTATAAATTTTATGTAATACGTATACCGCTCGCAATCTATAAACGATATTCGACTTTTGAAATCCTAAAGTATATTTAAGGTAATATAAGTAATGCGAATTCATTTTTGAACGTTTTACATTATCACTGTAATATAATAATTACATATAACAATGTAAGCATGTATTTATAAATTGTTTGTACATCTGAAATACATTATCGTAAAGTAACGTTAATTTTTTCTTCAAATTCCTTTCTTTTGTTGTATTATCACATTTATTGAATCGAAAGGGTTAAGCATAATATTGTGAGACTTTTGACATACATTTTAATACTTATCGTGTTTATAACTTTATTGTAGCATTGAATTTTAAATCGAGTGATTTCTCTTGGAAAAGTATTGACGACATTGAATTTCTGGTTTTAACGAGTTTATTAAAAAGGGTTGATTTCAAAAGTGAACTGAAAGACCTTGTTGTTCGTCTATATTTTATCCGCTGGTAATTGTTATATTTTCTCAATATACTAATAAAAAAAACTATTGCAATTTATTCAAAAGATTGAAAATAATTGACTTGTACGATTAAAATAAATATTTTTAAATATTTAAAATAAAATTAATAAATAAATCTTGTCATGCGGAAATTTGTTGTATTTTTTTAAATCAACATTTTAAGTGATAAAGAATATTGAATTGCATGTTAACACAGTTTCCGATACTCACTACGCAAGCAAAGTGGTCACTTTGCGCACTCTCCGCAAATAACGCATAAGCAGAATGTAGCTATGCGCACCTTGTTTAAACAATTCGGTTCAATACAGCATGAGAAAGAGATGCTTGGCTCGTGTGAAAAAAAATTCTCTTGCATTATCTTTTAATTTTCATTTCTTTTATTATCATAAAGATTATACAAAGATACTAAAGGTGGGAACAGCCTAAGCTCGACTGCAAAAGAAGACAGTAATGAATTGATTAACTTTTTTTGCAGTATACAAACGTAATCATCATATATTCACAAAGATCGCACGAGGAGAACAAAATTAAAAAAAAAAAAGTTACACATATAAACGCATTTCTCCTGAGCGAAAAATTATATGTACGTAGAGCTTTCGGTCATAATTTTCTTCTTGTTATAATCAAATGCAAATTTTGCTATCATTTATCATCAGTCTAAGCACAAGGTTTAAGAATAAATCTTAACTAAATTTGCTTGCAGAGCAAAGCAATTTTTTACGATTAATCGATTGACTGGTTTTGCTATCCATTATACTTTTTGCAAATAATAATCTAATATTATGTAATTTTATACTATACTATTTAACGAGATCAAGCGCCTTTGCAAAATGAACGTTCACTTCTGACCATATGAGTTCAATCTCTTCTAGATTTTACTACTACGCCAAACATTGGTCCCATACAACATTTTCATTCGTATTTTTTAACTCTAAATGTTTTCGGAATTGTTTTTATAGAAGGAAACATTGGAAACTGAACAAAAGTAAAAGTTCATTTTGTGTTTACGCCACTTAAATACAACAGAGGAAAAACGCGCTGTGATTTTTAATTTTGAAATCATTAATTAAAAAATATCACTTAGTTAATGAATTAAGATACAAATCTTAATTTTTATCTAAACAGCGTAAAATTTAGTATTTTTAAAAAATTTAAAATAACGTATCAAAACCGTACGATGTTAGCTAATATAAACATAATTTCATACTATAAATGTGCTTTGACGACTAAGCGATTTAAGTTTTGCCCAATCAATCGATCTCTCGTTTTCTAATATTTTGCTCGCTAATTGAAGATTAAAATAACACAAATATCTAACAAAATAAAGATAATTTTTTAATTAATACATGAAAAAAAAGAAAAACAAATTTTGACGTACGAAAAAATTAGCGACAATTTGAAAAGGAGAAAATGCAAAGACTGCCTGGGCATTCGAACAATCATAGAAATATATTTCTAAAGATTTTATTAAAGACTTTCATAAAAAAGCCTAGTAAATACGATCGTAATGTAGGCAGCATGTTAATGGCAGTGATTGTTACTTTTGATTCAATTATTTTTTTTTATTGCTCTTTTTCCTTTGCGCAGTTTATGCTAATTTTTTCAACATCAGTCTAATTCGTAAAAAAGAAGCCTTGTCTTCTTATCGCAAAGAGGAAATAATTCTTAAATTTGCCGCTAACAAATAAAAATATTTACACTTACACATATAAATACAGAACTCTACTATTATGTAAAACTAAAACTAAATCTTTCGTATTCTGAGAAAATTTCACTGTACAAAGTCACGTAAGAGAGAAATCTTTCGGCAGTGAAAGACACAAAGGCGACAAATTCATGATTAATTTTAGTTATGTCGAATCTCATTAAAGTTTAATTTTAAAAAAGACTATTTTATAACTAACTAAACGCAAAAAGAGAGAATATTCTGGCTAGTACGAGACATTTTTGGCGGAAGAGGATTCTTTCGCTTATTTCGTAACCTGTTACTGAACTTTTAATTCATAACTAATATAGACAATTTTTTTTTCCTAAAATTCAAAAATAAATAAATAACTTAAGATAAGTTTTAGGATTTGAAGTCTATCGTTTCTCTTTCATAAAACGCTCTAATTGAATGTATCAATTATTATAGTAACGTAGGTGCAGTTACTCAATGAATAAGCGAAAAAACGTTCAAGTGTTTCATCAAAAATGTCCAATACAACATTGTTTATAAGAAATTCACGCACGCACTGTCTTCAAAGGTTCTTGTTATACTTAATTTGTGAAAAAAAAACAATCCTATAAAAAATGAACGATTCGGCGCTTTCTCGCTGCGCCACGGAGAAAAGTATAAACAAATGTCAAAAAAACGCAGATGAATATGTGTATGTACTAGTGATTCTCGTCTCGCATAATTCACCTAAACTATGTACAAAAATGTCGCCCCGATATCGACAATTTACGAGGTTTCTAAAGAGATCCTATAATGATTACACCATTGTTAGGTAATTAAAGTTTTTTTCGCACATTACTCGAGGATAACTAGCGCTTCGGTATTAATAGTCTGTATGTTTTGTTTTTTTTTCTTTTTAGCAAATAGTATGCAGCAATAAATTCCTACAATTAATAATCTTTAATATCTAAAAGTTCTAGAAGAATGTTTTATTTTTTACATTCTTTCGTTTACTTATACCTCCTCTTTTTCCTTATTCAACTATTACACTTATTGGCAGTGTTTCCTCAGCTGGCGTGTCTTTCGAGCTTTCTTGCACTCAATATTTAGCTTACCTATACTTTATCTTGCTTCTTAATGAACCACGTATAATTTTTACTTATCTTCAGTTTTCGCCTTTTTGTATCTATATGTATATACAACTTGCAGTACCGTCTTTACAATCACAAACGTCATCTCAAACTTGAATTTATCTTCTTCATTTCTCGTGCATTATTTTTTTTAATTCATTTTTACAAATACCCTAAGCGCCTGTTAGTGTATACACTTGTCATTTCAATATCACATCACTAATTAACGTTAAGTCGAAGCTATAAGTGAAATAATGTTCTTAAAATCAATTACTTATTTAATTAATAATTTACAAAAATGCTAAGCAGCTATTAGCAAATTAAAAATATTTGTAAGAGTTACTCTGGAACTTTTTATTAAAAATACTAACGAATTTTATTTAAACATCTCACTCATAGATTCGAATGACGTTGACAAACACTTTCGAATTTTTCGAAAATTTTTATTATTTAATCATAATAATCTATTTATTTTATTATAAACTTATTTAAAACTAAATTTGTTGTTATTTTTTAAAGTAATAAATAGACAATGACCATTATAAATAAATATTTAAAATTTTCGAAAGTGATTGCCATTAAATATGATTTGTGTGAGCATTATACATTATTCATCGCTACATCGTCTTGGCAGTAATTTTTTTTCTACTTGTACATGATAATAATACATGTTTCAATTTTCTATTTCATTGCTCTTCTTTTTCGCGTTTTATTTTCTTCAAATATCAATACTATAGCATGGAAAATGTATAGCACAGCCTTCGCATTTCCCATTCCTACAAGAGTAACAAATCTTCAGTTAAAGGGCTTTTACCTAAAGTCATTTTTTTCACGAAAATAAAATTAATTTTCTTCTCTTCTTTATCTATATGTAATATTGTTAAATTAAAATACAAAAAATGATATCTACTTTGCTTTTCTATTCTGTCTTGTTTAATGAAATATATGTATACATGCAAGATATTCTACATTTTTAAAAAACTAAATATTTTAAAATATTGTTGTACATCTCTTTCTTGATTTAATTTTACGTTTGTAACATAAAATGTTAAATAAATGATAATTTAATGAGTTAAATACCCTGTTTGCATGATTTACAATACGTTTTTACAGTGTCTAAATTTGTCATTCTTTTGCTTTGCAAAACAAAATACTGTGTCGCGTTGTATTTATATCGATTCACAGGTACTCAGCAGAAAGTATAAATTTATTGTACTTGGAAAACTAGCCCTTCTCACGAGCACTTGAGACTTTAGTAAAAAATATAAATTAATTTTTTTGTTCTTTACTCTACGTTATTTATACACTTTGTCATCATTTGGTCCAAGAAAAATTATTAATGATTGCGGTAAAACGTACGTTATTTGAACGTTTTATACTCCAAAGTTTAGAAATTACTATGCATTTAGTAAAAAAATGACTTATTAGTTTGATAATTTTTTTTTATTTTAAAATATCCATTTGGTTTACTGGCACTAAATTCTTTTATTCCTAATTACAAAAAAGTCTTTTTAAAGAATCATCTGCAATTCTATGATTTATTTTCAATCAAATTTTTATTCAAACTTTTTTTTTAAATAATGTTGCAAACTGCGAGACTGCTAAACTCAAGTAGGGAAGGTAGCGTATAGCTGAACAATAAATATTTTCTAGCTTTTGTATAATAACGCTTTCTTGAAAACAAAACTGTTGTACTTTGTCACTAATTTTCCTTGGCTTACAAGATCATGAAAACAACAACTTTGTTTCCTCGAACGCGCAAACTCAACACTGTCTGTCACGCATAAAGATTCACGCCTTAAACATTTGCAACAAACGTTAGCGTACATATCGATCGAAATTGAGAAATGAGATATTGCATACTCTTCAGAGGTCGAACTGTCAAACGTATTCAATTTACTTCTCAGCATCTATCGAAAAAAATTTCTTTTATTTCTTCTTTTTATTTGCCTTCTTCTCTGTTGATTAATTATGTGAGTCCAAAATAGTGTAATTCCGAGGGACCGATGTCAGATATCGATTGAATCCTTAAGGCCACCAGAGTGATTAGTTAGTTTTTTTTTTACAACAGTTCCGTTCGACAGGCAAGCACTTCTTCCTCGTTTCTGCATAAAGTCTTCTCCTCATGATCTTTACTTTATTCATTTTTTTGCTTAATGATTCGCTAAAACGCTGATGAGGCACTTTTGAGGCTCTCCCAGGATCATCGAACTCTTTGAGTCACCGAGAATCCCTTAGCTTCGACTTCTTCTCATATTAGGCTGGACTTTAGAGAGTATAATAGTACCATCGATTATCATATCGAAACTTCATTGATCTTCGTTTCTATTTCAGTTCTTCAATCGCTTAATCAGGTTTTTCGTTAAATCTCGTCTTGCTTTTTTAATTATGCTTATATCTTCTAAAATATACACATATATATGCTTTCGTGAAGAAATTCCACGTGACATCTGGATATTATTGTTCGCGAAGAGAGTACATCTCGTCACTCAGTCATAACGTTTGTTCTTGCGTTTGCTCGATCGTCGTAGACTAGACAACAACGGCGGTACTTTTTCTCTTTTTATTTCCTGAAATGTTCAAATCAACGTAAGACACGTCGTCGCAACAGCGAGTAAATAATCCAGTAAGAAAATAAAACTGTGGCACACTAACCAGTAATGCCTGGACAACGCCATGCCGCTGTCATCACGTATTCTTCAGCGGCTTCCGGCGCTGTTTGACTCGCTGCTCGGGGCGTTTATTTCCATTTGCGGCAGGAAAAAGCACGCTATGCACCTCTTCGGGCTGCTCGGCTGCGGCTGTGCGTATGCTCACGTATTTCATGCTACACACTTCCGACTCCACGACCCATTCGTCTGGTTCACTGAACAAAATAAATCGCAAATGTTTAACTTATTGGCAACTTTTTCAAGAAAATCTTTGCTTGTAAAGGATATGCAGAAGGGGGCTTACATGTCTTTTGGATGCCACCGCAGTAACACTTTGACTGTGCCATCCAATTCTTTTCTTCTTCCTATTACCTGTGAAATAAACGTGAATGGTTATAATACATTTTTTTCAATCAATGTCGAAAAAAACAATTTAACCGTACTCACTTGACTAGTTAGGGTCATTTTATTTCCTGGAGTTGTTTCTATGTAACCCTGCGTCCTTTTCATTGCAAGCTCCAACAATCTGTGTTGCAAGCCCTGCATCATTCCTGGATCGAAGTAGTCGAAATTTCGTGCTGTAAATGAAATATTTAATTATACAACAGTTACCAAACATTACGACGTAATTAAAGACCTATAATTATTCAACTTACCAGACCATGGCTGTTTTCTATATCTTAACTTTTTTCCATTCCTCCTGACCAGTTTACCGCCGCTTTCAGTGCTCTTTCTGGACGAGGCATTGCTACTACTTTCCGATTGATTGAAGTGACCGTTGACATGCCTCTCTAGCGCAGTCTGTAAAAGTACAAGTCGACTGTAAGTCTTAAAACATTGGCACTTTCCAGCGAATGTCAATTCAAACGCAATTAATACTAGTGTCAAGTGATGTAATATTACTAAATATAAACAGTTCAGTTTTCTACCTGAGCCTTAAACAATATTCCGCTTTAAAAGAGTTAGGTAAAAGGAATTATCCACTCGAGGCAAAAGAAGAATTTTCTTGTCGCTAAAAACCTTTGCTACGAATTAGGATCGTTTTGAAACAAAAAATATCGCTCTATGACACACACACACACGTGATTGTAATAAGAGCCAATTTTTGTGACAATACCATTCTGCTTCAAAGCTTCAGATTTTACAAGATACTCCTATCACGATAAAAGAATTACAATTGCTTGTACAGCGGACATTTTCTTTTTGTTAACTTATGGATAAAAGCAAAGTTAAAATACGAAACGATATATTTAGTAATAAAAGAAAATTTTTTTCCGAGAATTTTACATGACCAATCGAATTGATAACCAATTGAGGATATTTATGAAGTATCATTGAAATTTTTTTTTTGTATAATGCTGTTTTGAAAAGGAAATTTTCTTTTTTTTCATACCCTTTGCACTTGTGATCTAGTAACAGGAGGCATGTTGCGATATTATTCCAATGTAGGCGCAAACACTTCAGGTTAAGAGAACAAGAGAAAAGAGACTATTCTTTAAATTACAAGCACTAAACGGTAATTGGCGAAATATTGAAAATAATATTTCTAGCTAAAAACTCGATGATATTCACTGGAAAGAGCCCGACAATAATTTCAACGTTCATTAAAATAATAACGACACAGCGGCACGCATACTAATCTGATCAACTTTGAGTTCTTTAAGTTCTTTATTTGAATTCGAATTTTGAAATTTTGCCTCGAAATAAATCGTAAACTTAACGTTGATCTTTGATTGAGTATGCTTTTAAATTTTGTAAAAATCTTTGAAAACCAAAGCAGCAGCGGTAGTTAAGAGTTCGAATGCTACAAGTATCACTAAGAATTTAACTGAAAATCCTTGGTGTTCTGTCCTTAACCAGCACTGATGATTCGAAATAACATAAACAAGAAACGATGAGAGAGAGAGAGAGAGAGAGAGAGTGTATTTGTGTTTGCGATGAACAGCCTTTGCCTACTGTCCTATCATGTTGATAATATACGTTACCCCAGGATCAGGAAGAGTGAGAAATAGAACGCACGCAATTTTAAGAAAGGTAGCACAAACACATGATCCACACGCACACAATCTAGAGTTGATTGTCTGCTCGTTGACGTTTTTTTTGGAAAGAAGGTGATTAATGTTTATATTTTTCTATATACCCAGGCATTCGAGTGCATCCTCATGGCCGAAGTATAGTATCCATTTCATTACAGGAAGTAACAAACAACATAGTTAACAAATAATACAAACATTTAATATAATACTGTATATTCAGAAAGTATTCAAGCATTTGGTCAAATTTGTGATTTTTCTTTTTAAATTATTCATTCTGTTGCAGAATTATTCAATATATTGGCAAATCTAATTGTAAAAGTTGCAATGTATTATTAAATGCAAGAAGCATGTATTTATAAAGCATTTGAGTAGAATTTACATTTATAGTTAAAATATGTAAGTACTTTACTTTATCACAAAGAAGTTAATTCAACTGTTGCATTACAACACAAAATTATTGCTAAGAAATTTTTACTGAAAATTTTTCTACTCATTACAGATTATTATCTTCTGATAATGTTGAGAGGTCCAATTTCTCTTTAACGGTGGTTAACAAACAAAATTTAACAATAACGTCATCTCCATAGAGCATTATAAATCATTCTATTGCAAATGAAAAAGCAACCAAATAATATTCAACGACAAACAAATGTCCGACGAGGGATGATAAAAAGTAACAAGGTAACGCTGGCCGCATACAACCCGAATGAAACAATATCAATAATGGTGCATGACTTAAGAAACATATCCCACCTGTTTAACCTCTGCATTAAATTTTTAACAAATTTCATTATCAACAGCGGCATAACAAACAAATAAACGCCAATAAAACGAAAAAAAAAGAAAGAAAAATTGCAGAGGTCAAACGAAGAGGAACTTTTCCCCTCTGGATGTATTTCGAGCCATAATCGGATGTCGAACACCATTGTTGAGCGTAACGGACGCATATGCCTACCAAGGGAGTACTACACTACAGAAAACTCGGCGTCTAGATGGCAACCGGAGAGCGACGCATTACCTGAGAGCTGAATCTGTTTCCGCAGCCGTCGACGATGCAGTGAAAGGGCTTGTTACCACCGTGCGACAGCACGTGCCGCTCCAGCCATCGCCTCGAGCACGAGGTCCTGCCCTGCACCTTGCAGCCCTGCCAGTTGCAGATGAAATTGTCGCCGCCCGTCTGCGTGTTGATGTGCGCCATCTGCAACGATAAAAAGCACCTAAGCACGCCTCCTTCGGATTTGACGAGCACTCATCGTTAGCAAGAAAGCCAAAAGCCTATGTACCTGTAAGTGCTCGAGAAGGACGCTGCCGTTGTCGTAGCCGAGTCCGCACTTCTCCCACCGGCAGAATCCGCTGTCGACGCTCTGGCTTCTCTCCTTGCTCGGCTTCTTCGCCGGGAACCTGATGGTCGTCGGGGCCGCGAGTATCGGCGAGGACTGCTTGGACTCGGCGCTATCCCGGGACGAGTCCTCCTCCTCGTCCTTCATCGAGTCGCTCGGTGTCGGTGGTAGGCTTATCTCTTTGGCGCTGCTCGTCAGGCTCTCGTTCGCCACGATCAACTTTGTCGAGTGCACGCCGCTCTGCTTTTCGCATTTACATAACACATTAGTCGGAAGCTCGATCGAGGAATGCGAGTGTCAGGATTATGTTTACCTTGTAATCGCTGCCCGTCTCGCCATCGAGACTCGTGGGCGAGTCGAGGCTCGTCGGTGGCGGCGAATCGCTCGGGCTCGCCTCGGACGTGAGCCTGAGGTTCGAGATCTTGCATGATGGCAGTGTTGAGAGCACTTCGCTCGGTATTGGCAGTACGGGCAGTGCTTGTTTCTTATCGCTAATCGTCGTCGTCGTCGTCGTTGCTGCTAGCGTTGTCGCCGCCACCGCTGTCGTCGTCGTCGTCGTTGCCGTTGATGCCGCGCTGTTCTTTTCCGCCGTCGTCGTCGTCGCGGACTTTTTGTCGAGTTTGCCGTTCAGTCGGGGCTGCAGGCCGCTGAGCTTTTGAGACAGACTGCGCACCTCCCAGTCGGCCGCCGAGGTGCGATTGCCGGGGCTGTTGAGGTAGTACTTCACCAGGCCTACCTTGCCGTTACGCTGGACGGTGGCGGGTCGTCGGAACTCGGAGCTTTTCGCAACCATCGCTGACGCGTCGCCGTTCTTTTTGGTCTGCGCGATAAGCGACAATGAGTTGCCAGATCGGCAGGAACGATCGATCGATAATGGACGAATGAAAATTACCTTGGATTGTTGAGGTTTGATCTGGGCCTTAAAGTACTCGGTGATCTTTCCCTGGCTGTCCTGCTGCTTGTTAGCCGCTGGGGAGCTGCCGGTGCTGGTGGGCTTGCCGTGTCCGGCCTGCCGGGGTAGGCAGCCGTGCTCGGGCTCGGCCTTGAATCGCTTGTAGCCGTTGGAGCAGGCGGTCGCGGCTAGAGGCGGCGTCCAGGGCCACTGGGGCCTCGTGGACGGGGCCTGCTGCTGTGACGGCGCCAGCTTGCCGGCGCTCGCCAAAGAGGACGAGCCGTCCTCTGGGCTGCTCGCCCCGTTCGCCGGCTCCTCGCAGCTTGGACTGCTGCGCGAGCTGCTGCCGCCGCCGCCCAGGCCCTCGTCGCTGCTTACGCTCGTGCTGCTGCTGCACGGCGAGCCTGGCTCGGTTATGTCGCTGCCGCCGCTGCTTGCGGCACTGCTACCACCGCTGCTGAGGCTACTGCTGCTGCTGCTGCTGCTGCACTCGCCGCACGAGACGGCCACCCCACTGTGGATTAGAACAGTTTTTTTTTCTGTTAGATTCGTCGATCTTGTTTCTTTTTTAGTCTGACAGTTCTTTTGTGAAAATTTTTAATGTTTGGATTTATAGATGAGTTGTTTTGGATGGTTTTATTGAATTGTTATCCGCCAGTTTTGAACTGTTGATTTATTATTTTTTTTCAAAGAGATTAATGGGACAAAAATGTATTTCCGAACGAAAGAAGAAAAAAAATCCGAAAAAAAAGAGTAATTCGAGGCAAAACGAAATGAGTAGAACGTCGGCGCCGGGCCAATTGGTAATTTCTGGCCCTGTAATTAAGTTTTCACCGGCAGTAATGACATTGCCCCCACTAAACATGCAATTTCCCGCTCCATCTTGACTCGGTGCATTTGACCTCGCGAGCGAAGCATCTCGCCGTTGAAATTTAGAGACGAGGCTACGCGGATGATGCAGTTTATCTTATTTTTTTCTTTTTTTTTTTAGGCGCGTAAGAGTGGGACAAGTTTATCGCGTATATTAGGAAGAAGCGCGATTTAATGTAGTTTTAAAAATAAAACAAAGATAATAGTGGCGTGACGCGTACGTAAAGCAAAATTTAGAATTAGTTTGATATTTATATTTTTAATTAAAAAAAAAAACAGCAAAGATTCTCTTAAAGTCTTTTAAGTTTTAGCACCAATAAAAAAAAACCCGGAAAAATCCATTATTTCAAATTTCCCCTACTTTCATCCCGAAAACTATTCACCTCATCAAACAGCAACCAAACACAGAGCAGCTCTTTACAAAGCAAAAATCCAAAACGACGCAGCTCACCCATCCTCCCCAAAAAAAAGTGCTTCATCAAGCCCACAAGGAACGCGCCGCATAACGCCGCGCATAAACACAGCAAAGCGCGTTAGATTAAATTCCTCGGCGGAGCCATCCCACGCGCGTATACATCGCTTAGGGTATATAACGTCCGAAAAGTGGCCGCTAAGCCGTTCAAGCAGGTGGCTCCGTCGAGCGTCCGTGCACCGAAGCTCTCTACTCTCCTCTTCGTATACATATACTTTCCCTCTCTCGCGTTGGCTCCTCTTCGTATACGCGCCTCGATGCCTCTCCCGCGACTACATAGACGCTAGAGGTCCACTCGGTTAAGACTCGTGGCTGCGTTTCTGGACTAACCTCGGCCTGCATCTTTTGCATCGCAGTATTTCTTCTATTTCCTCCGAATCTCAGTTTTAAACTCGCTATTCAATCCTACCGCTGCTTCCAATGAATTTTTCAAAAAGTTCCTTCCTATATTTACGCTCCAAATTCGCTTATCCCCACTACCCGCGTATCTCTTCTAAATTAGCCTGTATTTTCGTTTGCTCCGAAATAAATAAAAAAAAGTATATAATCTCGAGTGTACACCGCTGAGGCGTGTATTTTGGTAAGGCGCCAAAGCGATAACAAACCGCGCTAGTGTGTAATGCTACCTTAATCTCCGGGCGCGCACGAGCCAACGTGTATACGGAGAAGGGCCGAGGGTATGTAGGGAAATGTTCTACCGCGAAATCGCTAGGCAGACTAGCGTAAATTTCGGCGCAGACGGTCCCGCATTGGTTTACCCTGCACACGTGCACGCTTCAATTTCTCTAGCCTGTTCCACGAGTATATGCGGACGAGGAAGTGCAGCTCCAGAGCTCACCCAAATACCGGCACGGCCGAGTTATATTTCGCGGCGTGTATTAGACGCCCAGACACCACGACACCATGCTTCCCTCCCCCTACTCCCTTGATCCTCTCGTTGTTGCAAGACCGAAATAGAAGGCTATCCCTCTTCTACCCCCCCCCGTCTTCGTCTTTCTCCTTTTCTAATTCGCAAGTCTAATTTCAGGCGGTGATGGATAGACGCGAAATTTTACAGAGCCACAGAGAGAGAGAGACACGTGCGTTGACGTGGTGTCGAGTAAGAGCTCCAAGAAAAATTGCTCGTTAGTCGTGTCGTGATTCGAGCGATTAAAGTAATCACTAACCCGGGCTGTTCCGTGAAGTTTTGCCTGACGCGAGCTTCTTTTTGCGCGCGGAATGAATAATTTTCTTGCTCGTCTATCTTGGTGGGGGATAGATGTCAACTAGCGATGGAAGTCTGCGCGTCATTGACGGCTGCTCTCCGATTGCGAATTGTACGGTGGCGATTGACTAGTAGTCAATTTTAAAGGAATCACGCGAGAATAGTTGCTACTTACTGACTTTTCACACTGAACTTGAACGTTGTATTGTACGAGAATTCGTATGAGCACAACAAAAAAAATGTGTACCGACGAGTAATTACCATCAATTATACGGTCCCGTAAAAGAGAAGCTGAAAAAGCGCTTGAAAAGAGAGAGAGAGAGAGAGAGAGAGAGAGAGAGAGAGAGAGAGTGAAGTGCGGAAGCAGTGCGCCGTGACGTCGGAATCGCCAGCAAAAGTTTGCGCAGGAAGGAAGAGCCAATTGTGCAGCGAGAGAGAGAGTCCGCTCGAGACGAGACTTATGACGTGAAGGAAACAAAGCTCATTAAGGATAGTTGCGGCTACTTTTCAGACTACTCCGGAGCCTCGAGATGCGGTGTGTATAGTCTTGGCCGCTGTACACACGCTATCTTTAGAATAAAGGGAAGAAAAAACAGCGAATTTACTTTCGTTTTTTTTATTTTAGTAAAAAGGAAACAAAGTCAGAGTATCAATGAGTTGTTTTAATAAAGAAATTTGAACAAGCCGAGCAAATAGGGGTTTCCATTATTGAAAACCGATTATTATTCAATTGCACGTTACAGTTTAATTTTCGTTCTAAAAAAAATCTTATTAACGCCGAACTGTAGTTCATAAACAATATTTAATAAAAAAAATCGATAACAAAAGAAGAGCTGAACACGTTAAGCAACGAATGCAATTGAAAGGTCGAAAAGGAAAAGAGGAAAGAAAAGAACCGCATAACTGCAGGTCGTACAGGAAATGTAACAGAAGAAAGCATACGATTCGTGGCGCGGAGCAGTAGCGTATCATTATTGGCCCGGAGTCTCGCGCAGCCAGTGCACGCCGCGCACATATGCTTCCGCGACGACGAGCACGCGTATATAACTGACCTACAGTCATATACGCCTCTCTCTCTCTCTCGCTCTTATCTCAGCGCACGGTCCGGGCGCATTCGGTAATGCCGAGTCCGGCGCACTCGAAATCGCCCCCCCCCCACCGCCATCACTGCTGTTATACGTCGGAGTGTGCCGTGTGGGTATGATACGCGTGACGTTTCGAAGCGGCACAGACCGGTGTTTGACGCGCGAGGAGGGACGTCGAGGTGCGATGTATCAACAGGCTGGAATGGGGATTCGTTAATAGCCCCCTTTCTGTTTCTCGTCGGCCATGGACTTTTATTGATTCGCGACTGGTCCTCTCCTGCCGCTGGCGATGGGATCGAATTGATTTTGATTATTTTCTCTTCGTTATTGCATACTGTTTGTGCTGTTTTAAAGGATACAGCTACCGAGTCGACTATCCATTGGCATAGAACGATTACAAAGTTCTTGGGGCTCCAAAGCATCTCGAATCTCGAGTGTGCTCAGTGAATCGCGGCGATTCTTAGGGCCGATTGTTTTCTCATTTGTTAACGGGCCAGTAAGCAAGCCTGGCTGTCAGAGACGCGGCAGATTGGACGGTGATTGACGGGGGCGCGGACGTTCTCTCTGAGAAGAAAGAGAGAGAGCCATAGAAATGGCCAAGTTTTGCCGAGATACGCCTCGTAAGTTCCAAGACCCGCCGGGGGACTAAGGGAAGGAGGAGGACGAAAAGCCTCTTCCTATTTCGATATACAGCTATCCGGAGGGAAATTCCAGCGGATCCGGAGAGAGCTCCTTTCTCTCTCACCCCTCGGAGATACTACAGAGATATCAGGCCCGTCTGCGATTCGGACCAGTCTCCTCTGAAGTAGCGCCCATCTCTTCTGGATTTTACTTTTCCACGCCCATAGTCATAGGATTAAAACATTCCTCCTAATATTTAATTCCCTTATCTCTCCGACTTCTCCTTTTTTTCCCTCCCTTCTTTTCCCTTGCACGCAGACCATATACATCTCCCGGAGTCGATCTCCTCTATCTTTCTCTCGGCAGCCGAGTCGTTAGGACAAGCGAGAGTAAAGCACCTCCTGCGCGTATAAAAGCTCTAACGGTGTAAGGGGACCGGCAAGATATTGAGCTCTGCCGAGGAAAGAGCACATAATTCGCGCCATAATGCGAGCGCCGACGCGTTGAAAGGTTTTCCACGTCAAGGCCCTGTTCTTCTTCGACCTACCCTTACTCTCTCTCTCTCTCTCTTCCCCCAAACATCTCAGCTTTTATTATACCCGCAGTATAGTTTTTTTCGCCGCGTTCCAGCGATCCTACTGTTGTCTCTCCGGCATTAATTGAAATATCGGCACGAGTCATGCAAAAAAATCCCTTTTTTCTTAAATTTAACCGCACTCGTTGCTTGTCGCGTCGCGAAACCCTAATTCCGAAAGTAAATTTTTCAAAAAACACACCGGGCAAAGAACGAGTTTCGATCGTTTATACGTAGTCTCGGCCGAGACCGAATCCCTCGAGGCGGCTGCACATTGCAAATTGCCCGGTCTGCTCCCTCGGATAATTCATTCCCGCGGGCGCGGCCCCTCTTGTTCGGGCCTAATTAGGGCGGAGCCGGTCTTCTCTTTTTCCCTCGATGGCCACCGCTTCTTGGCCTTAGCGACGACTCTTCCGAACTTACGCGCTTGATTTCTCCATACGCGCGCATGATCCACGCGACGACGCTATACTGCCACCGAATTATTAAACGGTCCTCTACTCCTCTCACCCACATTTGCATTTGTTACAGGCGCGTGTATACATAAGTGACGATGTTTCAATAAGTCATGGCAATTTTGCCGCTCTTTCCCCTTCTTCTTACCGCAGATTTATGCCTGCTCTTTACGTGGGAAGCTTGGACGTTGCTTTTCAACGAAATACCTTCTTATCAACGAGTAGATCTTCTTTCATAATTCACGTGCGATTAAAATACCCATTTTTATAATAAAAATATTCAAATTGTCCTGCTTAGCGACGAGACGAGAACGAAATTGGAAGGAACGAAGTCGTAGAATAGCTTTCAATCTCAACGCTAAAGATTGGGGGTTCTTACGCGATATCTCTATTCCTCGCTTCCCGCGGCGAGCGTCCACGCTCTTCTGGCCCATTCATTCGATCCTGTTTGACCAATAACGCGGGAGAGAGCCTCTTTCAATTCTCGTCATTCGTCGGTTTTCACGAGCACGCCCTTTTGCCCCAAACGTATATGTTTGCTCCAGACGCACCCTCCTCCCCGCGGACTACCGAGCACTGTAAATACACCGGATGTCAGGCAATCCCTCTCTCTCTCTCTCTCTCCCTCTCACGCGAGCAGAGTTCGCTTTATTTTTGACGCTCTTTCTTCAACTTCATTTAATTGGCCTGAGAAAACACCTATTTGTCGTTGTAAGCTGTTTTACTCGCAATTCGATGTGAAACAAATTTTTCCAAGTTACAATAAGTCAAGAAGATCGATTTCTAAAACGCTCAAAGCACAAGCTTCAAAGAATCCCCACACCTGTTTACTTTCGTCACCTTTTTCTCATCGCGTATAGAGACTTCGCCACAGCCACTAATCAAATGAATTTCGGTTAAGGGAAAAAGAGAGAGAGAGTCACTGCAAGGCGCGAGGGTAAATAAAACGTTGTTCCCGAGAAGCAACGGGAAACCGAGGGGCTCTCCTGCCAATCAGTCATACTCGAGGGGTGGTTTCTTTCCTTCCTTCTTTTTTTTTCTTTCCTCCTCCTTCGCGACGTATTCCGAGGGGGGGGACCAGTGAGAAAAGAGACCGGCTAGCCCTCTGGGGGCCATGGGGGTCACCGACGTATTGGATTAGACCCGTCGCGCACTGCTACCGGCATTGTTGCCATAGAGAAAAAATTCCGAATCCCAATGTGGATGGAAAGAGGCCTTTTTTCGCGTGGTTTCCTCTTGAATTGCGGACTTGATCTTTCAGGGAGAGTTTTTGGGGATCGTTTTGAATTTAAGAAAGAACTCGCGGCTGTGAACGAAGAAACTTGATTTTGGAAGCAATTACTCTCTCGGATTTTTCACGATTACCGCGTTAACTTCTTCTTGCGAAACTTTTAATCAAATTAAGAAGCCGATTTATTAATCGGGTGCAAAAAGTGGGGTATAGGGTAAAAGGTCGTCGCGCGGCATTAACCACCCGAGGTATTTCGAATGATCCAATAGTAGGCGCTCAATTTCGGTATTACCTCGGCACTAAAGACTTACTGTATCCTCGTCGACACACTTACAGCTCTCCTCCCTTACGCATGCTCTCAACGTCACGTAGTATAGTCGTGTATATATAGGTAGAGCAAGAGAGAGAAAGGGAGAGAGTCCATCTGGGCGTCCCCTCGTGATTTTGCGTTCTCAAGTAAGGGTCTCTCGTCAGTCCCTTCTCTATAATAACCCCCCACGTACCATTTCATTGACATTATACGAGGGAAGGGAGGAAATCAAGGAGGTCGAATTTCCTTGCGGTAACGAGCGATGTAAAGAGCGTCTGTGCTGCGATATTGAAGCCGAAAAGGGGATTCGCCGGCGAAAACAGGTGGAAGAGAGGCTGTTACGTGTGTATAGTAAGTGTAATGCGGACACGATTCTCCTCGGACACGTATCGATTATCGTTGCTTACGCTTTATTTGTCCTATTTCATCGATTTTTGTTTAAATTTTTATATACGCGATTAACTGTCAACGATAGAATTGATTTTAGTTTTTCGGTTGTTTTAAAAACGAGAGTCGATGGAGCGGGAAAACTTGAAACTCGCGAAAAAAATACGAGGTACAAAAAAAACCCTTTGTCGCGTCTTTTTGAAATGAAAAATGAACGCAGATATCCATACATTACTAAATATAAAAATAAATAAATGGTGTCAAACGGTCTGTGTCTGTTGTCTTTAAGTGCACGAAGATGACAACAAGGCTTACCTGAAACAAAAAAATAAACAGAGCGTTAATTAAGTATTGCCAAGCTGCATTAAGCAGCACGAATTAAGATTGCTTATGCTAAGTTTGAAATGAGATGAAAAAAAAAAAAAAATAAGAAAAAGGCCATTGTTGATGTAGACGTCTCGGCTTTGCGCAACGAAAGCCAAGATTTGTAAAAGCTTGAAGTGAGTAAACGTAAGCTATATAGCTTGGGATTTATAATTGTTAGTCCGAGATTAACAGGTGATAAAATATAACATTGCTGTTTGTTTAAAATTTCCTTCCTTCTTCACTTTTTGACTCAATCAAAATGAAAAGTACAAAAAATGGATATAATTATAGGATTAAACATAAAACGAGCTAATATATATAAGTATTTGTATTATTACATCAAAGGCGTGACTTATAACGAATCCAAGCTGATGAATCGGCCAAAATGAAAAAAACAAAAAGCGCATTCATGCAAAGCAGAACAATGTTACCTGGGATATAAGCGTAAATTTTAACAATTTGTACGAGTTCTTGTGCCTTACAGAAACGCATTATTAGCGTCACTGCGCGCTGCTCTGACACAAGGACCTTTACGCTTGGAATCGTGTCTATTTATAATATGCTTACTGGGTGTACGACAGCGACAAAGAGACGAAGAGAAGGGAGAGAGTGAGACAGAGAGAAAGAGGGGGGGGGAGAAAGTAGGAGAGAAAACGAAGGGTCGTCTTGTCGCCCTATAGCGTTAAAGCGGACTGTACTCTTGTACAGTGTGACGTAATGACGCGCAGAGGAGCCCCGACGGGTTGTTGCGACGCGAAAACTCTTACTTGATGAAGAAACGACGACGACGAGTTGGGAAAATTAATTAAACGTAATGAGCGCGATGAACATTCGAATTTCTTAGCTTTAAGTTCAATTTCATTTCCTCGCCGGGAGTCTTTACGAGCGTTGTCGACGTTAAGTTAAGGGGCAATAGGGTTGAGGCTGAGTTGTTGTTACGTAGTCGGGCTAAACCGGTTAAATATTACTACGCTGGATTGAACGAATTATGAGATAAAAAAAATTGAAGTAACTCGATCGAAAAATCAAACTGAAAGGTGTACATATTTTTTTAAAAAAACCCTTGAAATATTGGTCAAATTTAGTCGACACATTTCGAAATAAAGACGTTCGCTACTCCCTCTAATTTGAAAAATCATGAAAAACAGCTACAACTAAAATCCCAACGGACGTTATTTGCGTATATTTTTCAATTTCCCGTCGCGCGCGCGCGTCAGTCAATTCGCATGCGACTCTCGGCGGTGAGGTGTCCCATCGCAGCCGCGCTTGCCTCCCGAGTGATTTTGATTGACGCTCGTCGCTCTTCCTCCTCAACTTTCTATCAGGCGTTATAGCGGGCCCGAGTTGATCGACTGTATACCGTTGCGAGAATAGTCAGTCAATGCGGTCGCAACGAGCGGAAGTAAGCTAAAATCGTGGCGCACCGAGCCACACTTGAATAAAAATTATAACAACCCCCGAATAAATCGTGAATTTCCAATCGTACACTGAAGTAACAGTGCTAGGGAGGAAGTGCAGGGAACAGTGAAGAATCGCGTGCGGGTAAAGAAGACAGCGGGACCGAAGAAGGGTGTGCCGCTAGCGGAAAAAAAGAGGAGAACCGGCCCCGCGGATTCACGCGACTCTCCCCCCACCCTCTTTTGAAAGCCTATCCCTGTCGAGAATTCCGTTGAAAACGAGTTTGCCAGAAAAAACGGGTGTGCGCCGACGACGACACGCGTCGCCTCCCCTTCGCCGCTGCTTTTTCTCATGGACGCTCACGCGCCCCTGCATTGTCCGGTCAAGTATTCCTCGCGAAGTGATTTCAGTTTTTTTTTATTTGCCGGGGAATTTTAGAGTCGCGAGAAATGTCGCCTTTTGCCGATACAACCGAAGAGGGCGGAGAACCTATATGGGAAACGTAACTCGATGGCGTACGAGAAAGAGAGAGAGAGTCTGGCACATTCACGGTCGCATTTGGCAATACCTGTCCCCTGGCTAATTAACAAAAGTGCGGCTAACGTTACGCTTGCGAGGCTGGCCGAAAGAGAGCCAGGAGAAGCAGAGCCGTTATTTGTCGCGGAAGTGTCACAGCCGATAAAAGCATATTTTCGTCATGGGCGCGCGAGAGAGGCATCGGGGAATATTTTGCCGAAATACTCCGTATTTTTCTCCCTCGGCTCCGCACAGCCCCCGAGTAGGAGAGGCGGGGATATAAGAGCAAGCGCGACTGGAATTTATTGATTAAACGAAAATCGTGAAAGCCGCGGGAGGCTTTTGCCTTTGAGGCTCCTCTACCCTCCCTTCGGCTAGAAAACTCTCTCTCTCTCTCTCTGGGCTCTCTTTATGCTGCGTCGAAAAATCGCCGAAACTGTTCGAGCCCGACACGCTGCTACCCCCCGCGTGTCGTACCTCCCCTATGCGACATTTCTGCCTTGCGATCGACAGACGCTATTTTTGAATTTATCGAGCGTTTAGGGATGCGGGAGAGAGCTACGTACAGGGGCGCCGAGACTCACTGGGTTTTTGATTGTCCGCGTTGAAGTGTCAAAGGTGACGGGATAAATATTGATTGCGCGCAATATTCGGTATTTTGGGGATATGTAGTGCGTCGCGTATTGTTATTTTTGTATTTGTGCAATATTTCTTTGTACGACGTTTCACGAGTCGTTAGAAAAATTAGCTACGACGATTACATTTTTTTATTTTCTTCGAGGGTTAACAAACATTTTTAAATTACATGTAATTAAACGAAACTTTATCTCTAATGCCAATCCATCAAACGCAACGACAGAATAAAGGCGTGTGTAAAATTATACCGTAACAGCGCGGCAACAGCCAGGCGGTATATATGGTGCGCTAAGAGTAGCAAAAGGAAACGTCACTTAACCCAGAATCGTTTGATTATACACACCGAACTTTAATCAGTGTAAACAAATTAAAATATAAGTGGACCTCATAAAATATTCAAAGGGACAACGAACCGAGAGCTCCACATAAAATAAACATTTCGATGCAGTAGCAAGCTATACGTGCACGCGGCAGCAGCAACTACGACGACGACGACGCGCCATTGTGAGAGATTTTTCCGCTGCATTATGCGGAGGAGCAAGGATTCGGTAAATCGATGCAACTTTTTTCCTTCCGTTTCTCCTCGTTCGTTTCTCGGAAATCCTCGGCCACCACCACAGCGTGTCCGTTCATATGCTAACGCAGCGGGAATAAGAAAAAAAAAGCCAAAAAAAAATATTCGTCGACGCGCTTTTGAATACAAATGAGGTAAAGGCATATAACGGCGCTTCCAAACTTTTAAACGCGCCGAGCGCCGTAAACTTCTAAATCGCCTTTCTTGGCATACGAATCTTCTTCTCTCTCTCGCATGCACGCAAACACATACGCAACGTTATTATGACTTGTTTTTTTTTACTCATTCCGCTCGTTATTTATTTTTCTTTTTTTTCTGTCTGTTTAAAAATCTGTTTCTTTCTCGGCCGGCACTTGCATTTTCAATAAACCAATAATTACGGCTCGAAAAAAAGATACTTCGAAGCTCGAAATACAATGTTTCTTTTCATGCTACCGAGTTCCGCGCGTCCAATTAACGTCAATGTCGTTCTTTGTAAATTCTTTATTTCATTAAAAAATTCGCGCGACGATGCAATTTGAACACCAGCGCGCGTTTACTTATCGCGGAAATATTCGCACGTAGAATTCGATTCGAGAGACGAGCTCTTCCACTCGCTCGTAGGATGCTATGGATACCTTTGTATACAAACCTTTTGACGGACTAAAACTCAAGAGCGAGTTATACTTCCGGCTTCCGTTAATAAGCCTTTTGTGTAATTTATACGATGCTTAAGTGAAGAAGAAGCATTACGTGAAATTTCAGTGGGAATTATTAAGCTCGATTGTTTTGAATTCCTTGTTCCACTGGGGATTATTATGAAATTTATTTTCCTTATTTCTATACGTCGAAATTATCAATATTTTTTAAAGCAACGAACAGTTTCAACGCGTACAAACGCTATAACGAGTGTAAGAAAGAGAAAGAGACTCGGCAGCCGTCGAATTTCGTTGGGGAGAAGGAGAGCCGATGATTGCGTGTCGCTGGCCTCTTATCGTTAATTATAAAGATGGAAGAGACCTCGTCGTCGCAGTGGAGAACTTGTTCAAAGAAAAGATCCCATGGGGATCTCCGTCTCGCCTTATCTTCTTAGTCGAGGAAGAGAGTCGAAGATGAAGAACGAGGCCTCTTACCGCTGGCTAGCCCTTGGACTTGTTAAGCTCTTCTTTTCGATTTCGAATATATCTATTCCGTAGCTTCCAAAAAGCATTGCTTATTTATTTATATGTGACAGTTTATGCTCAATCTTAATTAAGTTATGATAAAAATAACATTCGCTGAATGCCGAGTATCGATCTTAAAATCTCATCGAATCAAGCTCGAAACGAAGAAATTAACTAAAATTATAAAAACGTTCTCCTTTTCTTCTTATTCCGCGGAAATAAAAGTCTAATCTAGCATTCAATTAGCATTTGTCTGCTCCCGAAATAGCCCGAGCAGCGTCAGCTCCACTATAGCCTCTTAGCCACGGAGTGACTTAGTCGTCATCGTTATGTTTTAAATGCTGCGCAGAGAGAGAGAGAGAGGCCAATGACTCAAAGCGACTCTCATCTTTCTCTATTTTTTCCCTTTCTCTCTCTTAATAATAGACAGGCTCGTGCAATGGCAGAGGTTGCGTGCGAGCGTTTTCCTGGTGCACGCTCTCGTTAGCATTAATTAACAAATCAGCACGAGCAGATGCACCTCCCTTTCCTCCTCCGGCTGTGTGCATAAAAACCACCCAAGACGACGCGAACCAGTTAAAGTTGGTGAACGTAGAATGTTGCTGGTTTAAACATTTTTTTCCCGTAATTTCCGGACTTGTAATTTATCGAAAATGTCATAGGTAAACTTTGATAACCGCTTTTGTTCCCGCAAGAGCCATAGTTCACCTGCTGAATTATTAAGGATGAAACGGAAGAACTGAAGTTTTAGCTTTACACGCGTGAAGGTTACAAGAGGGAGGAAGAAAAAAAATTGTAGGTTCGCAAAAAAAATCGATGCCTCGCGGAGTGATACCTGTAAAAGTTCGATTCCACCGGCTGGGAGAGATGCGGTGAAAAAGTTAAATGTATCTGCGTAGTGTTGTGGAGAACACGGGTAACGTGTAGTGTTTCGATGTGTATCGACGCATGGCTATTATACAGCTGTTGCAAGTCTAATTTGTGAATATAACGCGAGAATTTAAAAATAACAATGTGTTCTCTTTAGAATATTCATATGAATACAAGTTTTGGGGGAAAAACAACGATTGCACGAGGATACAAGGTTGAAGCCAATAATTAGGTGCGTTTTCGAATACTCGAATATTAAGCAATGAAGGATAGAAGAAGTTAGAAGACAACTTTTTAGGAGGAATGAATAGAGCGAGGGACAATGTGTCTACTCAAAATGACGAAAAAAAATTGCATGGTTGCAGTAGTGTCTCGAAAAGTTTAGAGCTTGTACTTTAACAACGGGTTGTCCTCTATTCTCTTTCACGTTATTTTATTTTTTTCTGAAAAAAAAACTTAAGAGCAGATGGATAGTCTTTTTTCTCTCTCTCTCTTGCAACACATTGAAGTTTGCACGTTTCCTTCACTCTTACCTCGCGGCGTTTTGAGCGCTCGCGTGTCACGTGACGTCATGTCTCTATATAACCCGACAAACTTATACTGCTGAGAATTGAAAAGAGAAAAAATTCGAAAAAAGCAGCTAACGCTTTAAAAAGTATTCATTTAAATCTTTTCTTGGTATTCTAGATTTCTTATGAAATAACGCATTGTCATGGTGTATCGAGATAAGGAAAATCATGATTTTTAACACAAATGCTTTCCCTCGAAGTGTATTTTAATCCGATAGAAAATGTTTAATAATATTTCATTATTTGTATTAAAATTAAAAATACTAAAAAAAAGTTGCAATTCTTATAAACTCGAGCAGTAATGCTTCCTCGATTACGTAGCTGTGCGACTGTCCCTTGTTTAGTCACCACCGCAATCTCCCCTGAAGCGACGGAATCGTCAACGGAAGAGACGAAATGATAAAAAGAAGTGGTCGACGCTTTTAAATGGCTATGTCGTCGCTGTTGCTGCGGTACGATCTTTTGCGACCTTTTATCGAGAGAAAATCAGCCTCACCCCCCCCCCCCAACCACCCTCACTTCATCACGTGGTCTAATCGAAAAAAGTGGTTTTCGACGAAACTCGATTTATTTCCATCTCCCCGATTCTGCCCTCTTTATCTCTCCGAGGCAACAAAAAAAAGAGCGAATCTTTTGTCTACTACCAGCTGATACTTATTTCTGTAATTTTCATTATAATTAAAACTTTTATCTTGTTCAACTTGGCATTGCAATAACCAGAAATTTCTGCTTCAATGAAAATTAATTAGCATGAACATACCCGTCGATATGAAATTGTAATAAGTTTACCGACAAGACTGATCTATCGCGCGCTTGACATTTACCCGTCTGTATAAGATGATTTGAGCAGATCAAGCCAAAAGAAAACATCGTTACCCGAAAAAAAAAACTGTAAAGCTTTTGTTTGCAAACTGTCTTATCCCATAAAAAACACGCTCAAATACCTCGGTACAAAAAAAAGAAAACAAACTGGAACTGGATGTTTCAGGTGGGAAAAAAAAGTTGGCAAGAGGAAAAAGAGCGAACGACGGAACCGGATATAAAACCGCGATAAAATAGAAAAGTAATAACGCCGGGCAAACGCGCAAGACTAGTCGACGATGTCTTTTTTAAAAGTGCGTTAGAAGAGGAAGTTTGTCCAAGTCGAGGCCTAGTGACATTGGTATATTTCTTGCTCGATCGGCGGGATAAACTTTCAAAGTTATTTTTTTTTTTTTTTGACTGGATGAAAATAATGTTAAAGAAACTCGTTATGCGTATTACGCGTGTTCGAGAATCACACGTGTGAGTTTATTTCAAAGGCAAAAGTAATTTGAGAAACGTATCTCTCGCACGAGTTATCTAGAGTTTTATCACCTATTTCCAAAACCGCATGCGCGCGAGCGCGCGTGTATGGTGGTGAGATTGTAGTTTAAAGTGGTGAATATTCTTTCGTTCCGACGACATTGCTCGCATAACTTTCAGCGGTTGCTTTTGCACTTTAAATGCAATAAAACTTTATTCTATTTTTCTTTTGAATCTACAGCTATACGTTCAGCATTATTATTCATACCCACCCGAATTTTTCTATAAAATCTGTCGGCAGCTACGAAATTGAAAAAGTTGAACACATACTGCAAAACCTAATTGCTTAAGCAAGTCAAGCACGACGGAATAAGATTTGAAAATCGAGTTTGAAATAAATATTCTCCCTAACCATATCAGAACTATGATTGTTTTTTCATTTTATTTATCGAACTTGCGTTAAAAAGAAGAAGAAAAAAAACCCTGGAACCTTCTTTTTTCGACAGATGGGAAAAAGAGGAAGGTCGCTACAGGCAAGAGCAACGGGATAGACGACGAAAGCGCAGGCGCGGAAGGGAAAATGTGGGAGAGAAAGAGAGAGAGAGAGAGAGATCGGGGTGCTGGCGGCTGTCCGAAATGGGAGGGGAGAAAAAAGACGAATTACCGGCGCGAAACAGCTGCTCGACGCGTCGCTTCTATACTTCTCCCTCCGCGCCCCTCTATATAGCTTTGGAGAAATATAGACGAGCATCAGCCATCTTGCATCTAGGAGCGATTGCTCTTGAGTTTTTAAAGAGACGCTGGAAAGATGTGTAAATCGAACGCGGGGGAGCAATGCGAGAACGATAATTAGGAGATACATATTCATTTTGATTTTATTGAGCGGCAAAAGGGAATTTCTAATTCTAGAATTCGGAAAATAAAGAGAAGTGTTGCCGTATTGTTATTGTATAAAGTGATATCGATAAGACTGTTAACGTCGATTTTAAAACTGGTTTTTTTTCTTTTTGATTGACAAGAGATGAAAAAAAATTGTTCGTCTACCGGGTGAATTGCGCGCGACAGGTTGTTAATTAGAATACAGAGTCGAAGAAAAGTGGAGCTAAAGAGGGAAAGGGAATTCAAAGCTTGATATAATCGTGACGAGAGCGAGTTTCTGTTCCGAGTAAACCCCCCTCCTCCCAATCACCCGAGAGGCATGCAGCGGTGTCCTGATGTGTGCTAGCCGGATCCGGGTCCTACGTTTGATCGCCTTCGAGGCCAAGAACGAGTGTGTGTGTGCGTAATAGATGGACGAGGGCGGCCCAGAATCCACATATTTATCGTCATTCGAGAACTTTTATCGGTTCGTTAAGAATTTTCTTTTTTTTTTATTTTTAAACGTTCACGGTAGGATTTTCAAATGAACTCAAATTTTAATGGGCACGACAAAATTGACTCTGCTCACTCGGCGAGATGTAATTAACGAAAAACGTAAATTGATACATTTAGGAAAAATTGTCTAGGCTCCAAGTGCGATATTATTATTTTTTCTTTTCACTGCCTAGAGATAACTCGATATCGCGCGGCCTTAATGGTTCCTGCGAGGGGTTTCTCATAGCTTGAGAGCTATATTAATTATCGATTTGCGGAGCAGAGAGAGAGAGAGAGACACGGCATCACCAGGCTAGCTGCCACGATATGCCGTTAAATGTTTTTCCAAGCGGTGCAGGCTCTACAGTAATAGAGCATCGTGGATTAATCGATGCTTTTATAATAATGTCGATGCTCGCGCGCGCGTTTTAATTTAACTCGGCCACTTTAATAAGAAAGAGAAAAAAGCTTAGGAAATTAATTTTCCTTCTTCGACTTCCTTTTTTTTTCATTCTTATTTCCATTCTTGTGACACGGCGCTAAAGGATTTTAATTAAAAAATTTTTATTTTTTCTCTTTTTGGTGTTCAATGGCGACAGTTTGACGAGAAATGATCTTTATTAAATTTTTTTTCGTTTAAATTTAACATTCGATAATTCATTACTTTCGTCGAGAATCTCGTGTGCCAATAAACTACAAACAGACCTGGTCAATTTTTAATCGAATTCACTGTGTCGGAAAAGCGACGAGGCTAAAAATAAAAAAAAAATGAATAACACCGGCTATGGCCGAGAGAGAGAGAGACGAAGCAGCTGCAGTTCCGTCCTTCCGCCCCCGCCGCAACTAGACTTTGCACAGTCAGAAACGGGAGTTTTTGCCGCTTTTCACACAACGAGCTTGGCCAAGACTTAGGACCGCCAGGGTCTAAGGATTTGCAGAGAGCCCGGCTTAGGGCGCACTTAAGAAAGGTCGCGGTTAAGCATCCTCCCCCGTAATCCAAACAGCATATATCCGCCTGCGTAAATTATTATTGCCACGTCTTGAAATGGGCGACAAGCGATAATTTATTATCCGAACGGGGACAATTAGCAAGAGGCAGAGTAGACGAGTAACAAATCGCAACTTTACGGTCTACCGAGAGGTCCCAGCCCGGAAGAGAATCTGCGCAGCTCTACCCGGTAATGTACACTTATATACACGGGAGGAAAGCTCTCTCTCTCTCTCTCTCTCTCTCTCTCTCTTCCCCAGCGCATACTCTGCCCCGTGTAAATATAGTCGCCGACGCCCCGGTGTGTTAGTTTTGGACTGCTGCTGCGCACCGGGGGAGAAGGACCACGGCGGTTCTCTCCCTTCCGTGGCCTACACGGATCCCCCGGCGTGGTTTTGGGACGCACACGCGCCCGCTCTGTACAGTCACTCGCAAAAGCTAAACCGTGTGAAATGTCGCACGCTCGTGATGAGGATGATGATGATGCCGATGCGGCAATTCGAAACGTGTTGGCTGTAGCGTGTTTTTTTTTTTTTTTTTTTATAAAATGTATAAGATGCCGACCTTCCGCATGCCAAATGATGATAAATTTTAGTGCGGGCAATCGTTACTAATTGATATTTTTATACTTTATGAATCAGTGATGAACATTGTTTATCGCTATTTGAGAGCGTCGCAACACTGAATCAGAGTTTGAAATTGATAAAAATTTTGTCGTAATTGTAAGATAATGAAAAACATCTAATATTATCGAAAATATGTATGTTATATCTATTGAAAAAAATGTGAGTAAGCAGAAAAAGTGAAGTGAAGCGAGAACTGATTAAACATTGTTAGCATATCGATAATAAGAGAATCTTTATCAAAAGTATAATTAATAAATAATTAACGGATGCATTTGTCCCGATTAACTCGAGAGTGCCAATTATCAAAGCAATAAAGGTAAATTTTGCGTTAACAATGCCGCGTCCTTTAAATTGCCTTATCTCGACACGATATTCAATTTACGTGGCGTGGCGTTCATTGAATTTCCAGTTTATCAAAAATATCAAAAATATTCAAAAATTACAAAGTCATTCGACTTAAAGTAATTTTATCAGATCTGTATAATAACACTTACACCAACACACAGACTCATACACACAAAAATATAATCTTCATAAAAATCACGCGTGCGGCACCACAACAGGCTTGTGTATTGCAGGCCTTCTGTGATCGTGGGCCAAAAAACTGAGGGGCAGAAAAAAGAGAGAGAGAGAGAGGATTATACGCGGGTTCGCGATAACCGGGAATCCGGGAACGGGCCCTAAGGTGATCCTTAACCTGTTTGCTTGCGATTTCGCCAGGCGACGCGAGCCGAAAAGGTACACTCCTCGCCAAAAAGGCCCTCGCTCGTACCATTGGCGTCCCGCAGCAGCAGCAATATAGCGGCACGCGCATGGCGCAGCTGTTCCATACCTTCCGACTCTTCCTTCTCCCTCCCCTCCCTGTCCCATACCCCACCTATATCCTTCGCTTTCTCTCTCTATCTCTCTCCTTCTCTCTCTCTCTCTCCCTTATTCTCTCCTCTCGCTTTCGTCTCTGTGTACGTGCTAGTTCTCCAATAAGCCATCTACGACTGTATTGATCACATATTTTTTCAGCATTTTCGTACTTTGCGAAAATACTTTTTCAAGTATTTTTCGTTTCTTTTTTAGATGTAGATTGTTTGGTTTTTGGAAACTGCCGACAGACATTTATTTGAAATAAATTAGATGGGTCTCGTATAAATATAATTATAAAACTATCTAAATTTTTACCAAACTGCGGTAATTAAAGTAATGTGAAAATCCAAGTTAACAATTCACAAATCGAGTTTTCGTATAGAAAAACTATATAGCATACTTCATTAAAAATTATTTCTTCTTTCATTATTGTACTCAAACGATGTACTCAAAGTAAAAATGTACGTCATTATAAGAAAACAATCTACATTTAATTGACGATAATTCCGTCTGTAAACCAATTCAAGTGTGACGAGGCGTCTCGTCACAGGTAAGCGAGCCCTTCGGTAAGTTAATTACCGTCAGGAGACGGCGCGCGTGTCGCACGCGTAAGCGGCAAGATTC
>JAPYYQ010001121.1:0-39649 GCA_030522585.1 Anagyrus pseudococci | reverse complement strand
GAAATTCGGATTTAGGAGGTAAAAACACATAAAAAAAACTTTGGTGGAGCAGTGGACCTCGATGGCCTACGAAAACCCCCATGGCGCCCGGACTATATATTGGACACTTGTATTGCTTCATTATTTCCTCCATGAATTTACGTCGAATCGACGGGAAAATTGTTTAGACTAGTGGAGAGATTTTTTTCTTTTTTATTTCCAAACGAAATAATGCTGCGTACCTTAAGGGAGGCGTGGAGTGATGGGGCGGGTGGTGGGAATACTCGCTGATTCCCAACCTTGCAGCCTCCATCTTTTCCTGTCTGCGCCACTTGGCCCTTCGATTTTGGAACCATACCTGCAAACCAAAGGGACATTTATGAACATTTAAAATAAAACTGGAAAATATTTAAACAAACAATTATATCGATTAGCTGGTTAATTATTTCAAAATAATTTAACGAACGGTAAAAGAAAAAGATTTCCTAAACGATCGGACTTATCAGCTGCTCAGGATCTGAGTATACCTCACAGTTGCATCCTAGTAAAAGCTGAATCGTAAAGTATAGCCGAGCCTCACCCAAACGTTACCAGCACTAACAAAAAAAAAGAAAAAAAACTTATGAATAAAGAGTAACATGAAGGAAAGAGGATAACGTCGAAGCGCAATTAGCCACGTGCTCGTATAATCGTAGCCCGCTCTAGGTAATTGCGCCCGCTGGCTGGTTAAAAGATTTCTCTTTAAGCCACACGTATATACATATACATCGAGGGCAATTACAAAAAATATAAAACGCGGACGCGCGCCCGGGCCTAATGCTTTTGGGCATTATCTCAATCTCCGCGGCTACTGTACGGCGTGTATCTCTGTCTTTCTCTCTCTTGAAAATAGCGATGAGGCTACCGGATGACTTTCCATTTGTCGGCTAATTGCGGGTTTCGGCCGTAAAGTGCTGGCGCGCCGGCTAATTGGACGGCGAGAGAGAGAAAAAAACAAAGCACGCGCCTCGACTTTTGTTCGCCTGCTAAATGATGATCGCTCCGATGAATGGGTTGAGCTTTGGAATCCTAGGAATTTTATCGGGATTGGGATCGACTGTTTCCGTCTACGCGCGCGTGTGTGTATAATGCTTGGTAGCTGAGTGCCGAGATCGATTTTCAAAATTGATAAATATAAAATTTACGTAATTATTTTTCATTGAGAGTTAATCATTTAAATGGGTACGCTCGCTACTGAATGACGTTGCTTTGTTCAAATGTTAAATTGTCGACCGAAGAAAAGAATGAAAAACAATGTTTCTCTTGATCTACACTTGTTGATTTGAGTGCTAAGGTCTTTCTGGGTACATTATTCGCACCCATAACGAAGTAATCCATTAGGGATCCTTAGTACTTGACAATTCTAAACGTCGAACGCTTGACACTTGACAATAAGCAAGTACGTATTTATATGTATATGTACCAAGAAAGAATAGAGCTGGAGGATTTGAAGAATGAGAGAGGAGGCGAGTACGCGTGAGAGAGGGGCGTGTAACAAGGGCTGGCCAAAAAACTAAGGCCATCAGCATGAAAATAGCACGAAGAATAACACTCGAATCTCTCTCTCTCTCTCTCTCTCTCTTTCTCGCTCTCTCCTCCGACAAATAGCCAATATATGAGGCTCTGGCTGTGGGCAACGGGCGCGTCCCTCGGGCTTGAAATGCAGAGGAAAGCCTTGCTCTCGTGGCTTTGTTGAATTATTCATAAGTAGCCAGAGCTCCGGAGCGTGAGTATAGGAGGGGTTATATCCTCGGCAAGACTAGATCGGAGAGAGAGAGGAGCGCAGCCGGCAGCGAGAACGGCGGCCATGCGCGAAGAAATCAACATGGCCGCGCTAGCCTCCTCGGCCGTCCCCTTCGCCTCATTTTCGCCGGAGCTGCCGCGGACACGTCCCTTTAGCCTAACGTCTTTCTCCGGCGGAGTCTAGCCTCTCCCCACTTTGGCAACTACTCTTCTCTCTCCCTGGGTACCACTCGGCGCACCTCCCGGGCTCTCCCTCGTTTCTCTCGCCTTGCCCCCCGTCGAAACTATACTCTCCCGAGAAAAGGGAGACGCCACGTATATACTCGCTGTACACGCACCCCATTACACCTATACGACTCCGGCAGGCTCCTCCTTGATTCTTAATGTACTTTTTAACGCGAACGCCCCAGCTTGTAAGCAACACTCAGCTGCAGACGAAGCCGAGTGGAATTTTTCCGCGCTCTCCGTTCAATCCTGAGCTGATCCTTAATCCCCCCCCCTTCAATTGGCCTCTCTGACTTTTACTAAAAACAAGACAAATCGAATGCGCTGTAAGCTACGGTATTTTTCGCCTCAAATTCAATAAGCTACAACTGTACAATGCTCCGAGAGAGAGAGTAATATCTAGACTGAGGATTTCGAGCAATGCGAAAGGATGGGTGCAAAGTTTGCTCCACAGGGTCCGCATAATATTCGTCAGCGGGAGAGGCACGAGGAAGAAGCTCGGGGAAAGAGAGGCTGCTCGTCGCGCCTCATCATCCGGACGATATTCCCTCGGACGAGGAAGCAATTTTCTTTCGCGCGCTCGACAATGAGATAAGACTCGAGAGTTTCGCAGGACAAGATGCCAAAGAGTCTCTCCCTCCTCCCCCTTAGCCACTCCTCCTACTCTGCTGCCGCCGCTGCTTCTTCTTATTCTTATTTTTCTACTTGTACGTCTCGGCGCGATGAGAAAATAAGCGAATTTCCTCTTGTTTTATGTTAAGGCGCGCGCGCGCGCGCGCGCGCCTGCCTTCAATTTTCGCGACTGTTACGCGACCTTCCTCTGCTCATCCCATACCCAGCCTGACGAGTCTTTTATTTCGTGCTGGTTTGATACATCGCAACGCTCTATGCCTCTTTCTCCGGACTAGCCTCTTTCGCTATAATATACGTGCGGGAAAGCTTGGCTGGAGCGAGAAAACATTTTCTCACATAACAGCATGGCACTTTGCCTTGATTACATTGTTACGACGTTGATGTTGTTGTTGAGGCTGCGCGAGATTCCCGATTTTTTAAATCTATACGCAGAGATAGATTAGAACGAGGTGCGTGCAATGATGCCGAGCGCAAATAATTAGGATACTCAAAATTGTTCCAATGAATTATTCTATCAATGTAACGAGCTCGCTTCGTTGCAACGTTGAAAATCCGCAGCCGGGATTCTGTGCGAGGAAACGGCAAACTGGGAAAATAAACAGAAAGAAGGGAAAAAGGAAATATAAGGAGCAGAGCTAACGCGGCTTAACCTGCTTAGGGCGTAAATTTATTACGCTACTATCGCGCTTCGTCTGCTCTCCTCCTCCGGCAAATGCTATCGCCGACTAAACTCGTTTGCCAGTCACGCGCGAGAGGCAGAGCTATACGTATCAGGGATCAAGCGGAATGGAAGTGCAAGCGCTTCCAATTGCCAGAGCCTCTCGATTTCTCCTCCCCCTCCCTCAGCTTCTCCGGCGCAAATCACGCGCTCCTCCGAGACCAGGACACCCGATGTTTCCGTCTTCCCCCAATCTTACAGTCACTCCCCTTCGCTTCTCCTCCTCTACTTCTTCTTCTTCTTCTTCTTATTTCGTCTTATTCTATATTGACTATGGCTTTGTCTTTTTTCTTCGAGATTCAGTAAGAAATCGAGCTAATCGTGGCCAAAGAATTTCAAGATTAGGATTATTATATTGTCTTGAAAAGTTGTCGTTTGTAACATTAGGCATTCGCCGAAAAACAAAGCAAGTCCAGTGGTTACGAGGAAATAAATAAAACAGATCGGACAAGGCGAATTGAAATTCAGACGCGCGGAATAATGCGATCGCCGTGTCATGCGTCAGTGTGATTTCTACGTTAATGCTCTCTTGTTTTCTCTTTCACGCGTTAACGGTATAAAAGATCAGAGGTACAAGGAGAGGCTCGAGAGACGTGATTCGGCTGTGCGATATATCCGCGGCCATTGTCGCGCGCGCTCTCTCTCGAGTGCCAGTAGCCGTATGTCAACTGCCAACTGCCCTCCCCCGGTGCGCGTCTATACAGTTGCCTTGGCAATTTCGATTTGCCGATTACGATGTACGTAGCTTTTTGCACTGAACTACCGACCCACGGGGTTAGCTAATGCGCAGACTCGCCGATACGGGGGATCGTTGTTTTTGATCGGATTTTCTTTTATTGGCTGATCAGCTGTTTTTTTGTCTCCCGCGTATGGAGCTGTTACGAGATGCCTCCTCTTTGTGCGCTAATTTTGGGACACGTTTGTCTACTTGCTAAAACAAAAAAAAATAAACAAATTATACAAAGCCTATTGTAGCTACGGAGCTTTGTATACGCGGCTCGTTATACAACATTTTTCTCTGTCGCGCAAGAACATATTCATCCAGCCTATTTCCGTTGAATTCGGCGTACAGCCTGTGCAGGCGGTCTTCACGAGCTGACAGACCAGGATTAACTCGGGCGAGTGACCAAAGCCGCAGTCTTTAACCTCCTCGTGTACTCCCTGCCTCCAGGGTGTCTGTCTACTTTATTTTTTTGTCATCCCGAAGGTGGTCCGATCAGCGCTGCCGGTGTCAGCGTAATGCATTAGAGGAGAGAGAGAGGGAGGGTGGTGTCTATTGTTCATCCCTCGCGATACAGATCGCCGGGGTCTGGTACATATTCCACGAAAGGTGTTAGGCAGGCTCCAAGTGTCGCGGCGAATCTCACGCTTGCCCGGTGCTGCTTGCTTTGATGCCCGCAAGCGGGCCTCTCTTTCTCTCGCTCTCATCTATCAGCCTTTTTATGTCTCGTTAAGTCTCGCCCCTTGTCTTTTACCTCCCCCCCCCCCCTCTGCCCCCAATCTTGTTCTCGTCCCTAGCATTGCAGCCCTTTACTTTTTAGCTTGTCACCTATTTTTACGGCCCGTCCCGCAGAGATGGACATGTGTTACGGCACACTCTCGTCCGAGCTCTATTGTCTAAGCGTCGTCATTGTTCCAACGCTTAGCTAAAGAAGCCACTTGATACATGAGCCATCGGCGATATTAAAAAAAAAGCTAAAAACCTCTAACATTCCGCGTAGAGTTTTCTAAACGAGCTACAGTGTCGCAAGCTCATAGCCTGTGTAAGTCAAGTTGGAATATTTTTGGCTACTGATCGGAAGATAGTCAAGAGAGGAAAGGGGGGTCTGTATGATGTAGTTAGAGGCTGATTGCGTGCAATCGCGGCGCATCTCCGGCATCCAGGCGAGGGGGTGGAGCCAGAGGGGCTCGCTCTCGGTGGGCTCTTCGAATCCGGACTCGAGGGCCACCGGTGCGCGCCCGGCCATTATTCGTCGTGCTTTTCATACGCGCGCCCCGAGGGCCAAGTGAGTGCGGCAAAGAGAAACGGCTGCGTGCGCAGAGCGTACCCCTTCTTCCCCGGATCAATCCCCACCCCTCGAGAGCAGTTTACCGAGCCTCCCTCTCGCCTCCCCCTTTCCTCTCCTCCTCCCCACCCTCCTTTGCATCTTCCTCCAGCCCTTCTTCTGCTTCTTCTCACCCTTCTCTTCCAGCCCGATTAATAGACTTTAAGCCTCAAGATATCTGTCTCTCCCCGTCTTTTCGTCATCTCTCCATGACGCCTGCTCATTCTTTTTTTTTCTGCACTGGCAAAGAGCAGCGACAACAGCTGATGCTAGCTGTTTTCCTACTATTTTTCAGCACACCCTCGGCTTGCTCTAATATAAATAACAGTCGTTGAAAGTATTGAAAATAGAAGCGAGAATTACTCTCGTTTTTTAAATACCATGCTTCTTTATTTTCTTTTACAGACCATCAAAAAAAGCTCATGAAATTGTGGTGAAAGCATTGGCCCCCAACGTTAATGAATACGTTGGCCTACGGGTAATAACGTACGAGCAGAGAGCGTAATGCTTGACACGTATTCGTCGCGAGACCATAGTCGGCAGAGGCGAGGCAGAGCCCCTATCTCGACACTTCTCTTCCATCATCGAAACGTTAGAGCGTCTCGAGAGCAGGGCATGCGTAGCCGCATGAGTGTAGCTGTAGCTGCTGGCTGTGTGTGTGTGGAGTGAAAGTAAAGGAGTGCGCCGGATGAGCGCCACTGGGGCCCCGTCTATATACATACACATCGGAGGCTCGTCTAATAAAGCCAGCCCTTGTGTGCCGTAGCGTGTAATCGCCCCTAAACAGCCCCGACACCCCGTGTGTCCCGGTTCGACGGCTGCCCGCGGCACCGTTGGCCCCGCCGCCGCCGGCGGCGATACAATACTAATGCGCTACAAATAACATCTCAAACACGCCGGGCGATTTGGCCCGGACAATAGAGCCGACAAAGTCCCTCTTAGCCACACTCTCTCTTTCTCTTTTTCCGTTTGGTGATGCTGCTGCTGCTCTCTCGGCTCTATAGGCACTCCTTTCTCGAGGATGCGGAAAGGAATCGTCGAGAGGGAAAGAAAGAGAGACTTGTTGTTCCGCTATCGCTCTTTTTCTCCTTTTCGTCCGCAGCCGAGTATATACGCGCAGCCTGTTGTTCGGGGCTGCAGCGCGAGATTCGCGGATAGGCACTCAGACTGTGCGGAGAGAGGCTGCGCTGCCGAGCTTAAATTAGCCTTATGGCTGGGCGTATTTTGACACCGCGGCTCGAGGGAGCTAGCTCTGCACGCCTGCTTTTCATTGTGCCCCGGACATTTGCCCGCGGCTCCAGCACGCGACCTTTAGCCTCTCCAACCCACTGGCAAACTCTCGTTTCTTTGACTCTCCATTGTTTTCGCGAGCATGCCACGGATCCGACCGGCTTCTCATACTTGTGCATATTAATACACAAGCCTGCACTGATTCCATATGAGTTGCTTGTACTAATTCCAGCTAGCTTGTGCCGGCCGTTGCCACTGCAACCGACCACTAAAACTAAGAAATTCGCTAAAATAATTTATCAAACTTACGGTTGTTAATATACCTATGGTAGTCGCAGCCTCTTGGAAGTTTCATCTCAGGTCAATCGCCGTTGGCGCGTGCGCGAAAAATGTGTACGTACGCGCATAGGTGTGTCGGACGCGTGCGCACTAGTGAGATAGGAGACGCGCGCAAGGGATGGACGCACGTACACAGGGAGGTTATATCCAAGGGGGCTCTCCAGCCACGTCTCTAATAACTCGTAATGAACTCCGGCGGAGTCATATTAGCGTCAGGAGCAGGCGCGGCCGGCACTGCGAGCGAGAGAGAGCACAAAGGACAGCCGCCCGCGCGCGGCTACGCCCTCAACAAACAGCCTGACTTTTGATGATTATTAACTTGGTAGGACCACCGCCGGCCCCAGTGCACAACCCCCCTCTCTCTCTCTCTCCTTCCCTTTACGTACAGCGTCGGCAGCGGCCTGCAGCCGGAGGTTAATCCAGCGTACACCGCCTAGGCCCTCGGGGGCTTTTCCACCCCCTACTCCCCCGTACTCTGCTTCTTTCTCGCGCTCTCTCGTCTACGCTCTTTTTGCGACTCTCTCTCCCGCACTGCGCCGCTACTACTGCTACCGCTCTCCCGCGACCGTTGCTACTTTGCCCTTTCACCCCCTCCTCTCTCTCTCTTTTTTTATACCCCTTCTGAATTTTACCTCACAGCTGAAATATTTTTTCCGCTTTTCAATTACGCACGCCTCCAACCCTCTGTCTTCGCGTCTTTTATACCGACTTTCTTGTTATTTTTTTCTCTGCTTGCGCTATTTGTTGGCTCATGTAATACGTTTCATGAAGTTTATTGTGATGTTCGATCGATGGTGATTTTATTAATATTCTTTCTTACTCAATATTGTCATTTTTAATCGTAACTTTTCAATACAAGTATTAATAAGCCGAGCCGAATTTCATCCGCTTCTTTCCTCTTTCCGGCGGCAGCAATGCGTCAAACGAATCGAGAACGGCCGCATATTAGCTCATTATTTCATCGGTCTCCCTTTGTCCTCGACACACATATAAATCCAGTCCTGTCTTTGCATCCGCTTGTTTCTCTCTTTCTCTTCCATCCACAGAGACGAGACTCCCTCTCTGTTTATCGGAAACCAGTGTACGCGCATGCCTTTCTATATCTCCGTGTGATGTGTCGCCGACGGCCGCTCTCTACGCCCTGGGAACCAAATTAATAGTCGCTGCTTTCCACTGCTCTCTGTGTATACGAACACACCCTTACACACACAGGCGTACGCTTTAGAAGGTCTGCGCGCAGCGTCTATGCCACAGTAGCAGCAGCAGCACTAGGTAAGCGACTGGCTGAGCGAAAGAGACAACGAATACGTGCACAATATGTACGTAGGGACAGACCGGCAAGACGTCCTGTTTATTTGCCAGCCCTGCGGGATACTGCTCGGGCTTTCCGAAACATCTATCGCGACGGACAATTAAGACGGATCCTCTTTCTCTCCGTTCGTCGACCTGAGCTTTGAGAGAAGAGCAGAAGCAGTCTAGGACGAGTCTGCGGGCTGTGCCAGTGAAGCGCAGACTTTTGTCTGGATTATTGACGATTGCTCGGCTGACTATGACTGTATACTGCTTTTGGCAAATAAGCTGAGAGAGCCGCTGTACAGACGTTTGTCTCGATCAAAGATTTATCTTGTGGTTAACCGATTAAATGAAGCGCTAATTAGTACCGGTTAGCGAACATTTTGAATAATGATTTATGAAGATACAGAAAAATCGATGAAAAAGAGGGGGATGAAAAGCACGAAATACATCCTCGTGGGAGCAGCGTCTTAGAAGTTTGGGCTGACTGGAGAAAAAGAACAAGGATGAGCGAAGCGAATAGAGGGAGAGTCTAGTGTTGCAAATCCGACTCTCGCGATTTGTAACTAAATATAAAGATGATTAAGCAGTTGATTAAGCAATCGAAACGAATGCTAGTTTTTCATTTGAATCTCATGAAAATCGTAAACACAACAGCCAAATGATGTTGTTTGAAAGCGACGCTGAAAGTAGCCGCGGCAGCAGGAGCACAATGAGAAATCCATCCAGATAAAGAGGATGAAATAGAGAGATAAATCTGAGTGATAGGTATGCATTCATTCGAGAGGTTCCTTATATAGGCAGAAGCAAAGAAACGAAGAAGAGGCCAAGAGGGAGCGCAGGAAAAGAGCAGAGGGCCATGCGAGAGAGAGAGAGAGAGGCGTATAGAGCGAAGCTTAGAGCAAAGAAATGAAAGCGGTGAAATGTGGAACTTTGAAACGGATATATTTTCACGTGGTGACATTCGCTCTCGGTCGTCCAAGAGGCGGGAGAGGCAAGCGATCACAGAGGAGAGTACGCGCGCGCGCGCCCGGCCTTTGTAAAAGATCTCACTCGCTCTCTTTCTCTCTCTCTCTGTATCTAGCATCGAGTGAGCCGCTCTCTGGATGCATACGCGAGAGGCCTCGAGAGCTACTCAGGCTAGCATCGTCCGAGGCCGTGAAACCCGAGCCCGTGCGAGGAGAAAAGAGGAGAGGAGCCGAAGGTGAAGCGCGCTCTCTCCCTGTACTAGCCCTTGGAGTACTAGTAGAGCCAATGAGGTAGAACGCCGTAAGCGGACAAGAGAGAGAGAGGAGCGGGCCCTTTTTGACTCAGGGGGCTTAGGGCCGGGGTAACGGGGCGCCGAGGGATACCGAATACGCCTGGGCCCGGCTGCCGACACAATGGGCCCCGGTAATTCGATTACAGGGACCGCCGGCTAATTGTTAATTGCCCCCGGGGGCCAGTCCCCTCCTCCCTCGCGAGAGCCGAGGCTTTATCTAGGTCCTCGCTGCCGCCGATGCAGCCGCGCCGACAAAGGCACCGACGTCACGTACACCGGGCGCCTCCCCCTCCCCCAGGGCCTCTCTTTAACTACCCGCGGATTGAATATTAAAACGGCCCGCGCCCACGGATTTTTTCTTTCTCTATCGCACATTGCTTTCCCTCTCCCCCCCCCATCCTCTTCCTATACATGGCTCTTTATGTCTTTGCTCAGCTCCGCGCTCCTTCTCTGCGCTTATTAATTATTGCGTTGAATGAGCTCTCTCTCTCTCTCTCTCTCTCTCTCTCTCTCTCTCTCTCTCTCAAAAAAGAGAGAACGGGAGAACGATGACGAGGAGTTTTCTCGTTTAGCCGGGCGCACAGTAGCTAGTTGCTTGTAAGGCTATATTATATGTATATACGACGCGTGGACTTGTTTGCTTTCGGATCGTCCTAGAGCGTAACGCGAGCTTCGCGTTCTCCTCGAACATAGCGGTACATTGTCCAGGTGGATTATTCTCTAGTTCGGTCTAGGGCAATTTTAAATATTACTCCGCCTATGGGAATTTCTGTATCGTCAGCCTTTTACAGCAGATCGCGCCTTTATTAACGCTTTCACTTATCTATGTACGGCTGCGGGTGTGTGTGAGTTAAAAACGTATTCAAGGCAATCGTCTACTTTGATGTGCGCATTGCGATCTTAATACGAAGTTGGACGGCAATAAATTGAATATAAAGCTGCTGGGCCAATAAAAGCACGTGCCGTCGGCAAACAAATCGTTGAACATCCAACAGGCGCGCACGTGTCGTTTCTTCATCTATATCGATCCCTCGCGCGATTTCCGAATAATTAATCAACCTCGCCCATGTGACACGTAGTTTGTTCGCAAACAACAGATTTCACCCTAAAATAGACAATATCAATTCAACAACAACAATGCAAAAATAATTTTTTTTTGTTTTTTGTAAAAATTTAATGCTGTACACTGTGTCGTTTAGTAATTCAATACTTGACATATGGTTAAGACGAATCGCGGGCGCATAGACAACAGCAGCTCACTGTGCGTATCCCAACAAAAATTGACTATGACATTGTAAGTCCCGTTGACAATTAACTTTGCGCTACTGTACATATACCCTAGAACAAAGTCTTTTACCCCTTTGCTCGATCCGAACAAACCCCTAGTCCGCGACTAATAGAGCCCATTAAACGCCAACACTACTCTGACCTACAAGCTAAACAATTCGCGCGCTCTCTCTCTTTCACTTTTTCGAGTTACATTATCTCCGCGGCTAGAAGCCGTTGAAAGAGCCTCGGCTAGCCGAAAGAGCGCCTGCGTGCTGCTTCATTAGGCAATATTTTAATCTAGCTGCGGCTTAGTAATCGCCTGCCTCCTTTTGTCCCGCGCTCGCATTGAGTTTCGCGCAAATATCCGCAGATTACAATTCGCCAAGAGAGAAAAAAAAGCCCACCCCCCCTCTATACCTTTCCTATCCCTCTCTCTCTCTTCCTCCCTTCATTGTCGAGTAACCGAGCTCTTTTTCGCTGAGGCTCTCGCGGCTTTGTGGCTTATTTAGCCGCGCAATAATGCCCGCGCAAAAAGTCGCCCGAACAAACGGCCCGCCTGTATACGGACACACACACACCCGCATATACACACGCACATCTCATCCCCGCAAATATAAACTCAGCAAGAGAAAGAGAGAGGGGGATGGTAAGAGAGTTTCGCCCTCGTACTCGCTTTTTCCCACTGGCGTTTAACAGCTAATCTGCCAAATGAAGTGTTTTTGTGCTCTCCCTACTCCCCCTGTCTTCCAGTCGCTCAGAGAGAGTCGAGAGCCCCGCCGACACTTCATCGGCGTCGAGAGCGGGGGAGGTTCTCGCCGCGAGAAAAGGGTTGCCGCCGGCGTCCCTGACGACATGATTGATGCCCCGAGGGGGAGCCCGGCCGTACAGAGCCCTTTTTCATGGCTGCCCGAGAACACAGAGAGAGAGAATGCGCACGAGGTCGATCGAGGCCTACGCGGCGCGACCGACAGCAGCCAATCTTAGCCGCGCGAAAAGCCTCTCTCTTTCTCTTCCACTCGTTCTCGGCCTGGGGAAAATCGTTTTCTAATCGACTAAGCCTGCCAAGCGAGAAGCTGAGGGAAAGAAGAGCGAGCCGCCAGGAGAAAGACAGAAAGGCTTTGAGCGTGAATTAGAAGCCCTCGTCAAGGGGCTGACTCTCTAGCCCCGGCTGCCATTGCCGGTGTTCGTTACCTACTTTTTGCGCTCCCTTGCACCACGAGCCATTTAGTAATTGCGGAAACTCGAGGGAGAGAGAGGTAACTGCTTATTGACCAAGGAAAGAAGTGTTAGCGCTGTGTGTTGTTCTGGCTGTTACGCGGACGGAAGCAAACAACGGCTCACGTCACTCTTCAACGTATATATACACACACACACCTATACATAGAGTAGCTAATCGCACGTGTGATTGCTTTACATGGAGATTAATGAATTCAATCAGTTTCTAATCTGATGAGCTCGCTGGCTGTCTGCCTTGCCTTTAATTGAATTTATGTATGTCGATCTCAAGATAAATGTGGAATTTCTTTTGAAAAATAATAATAGTAGTGCAAACTACCACATTTGATAAATTCGTGGATGTTTTCGTACGGGATGAGAGAGTCCGAGGGTTGCGAGGGAGGGGACGATTTCAGGACCCGCGTAACTTTATAATTTCTCTGATGTAGTCGCTTATATGAATAGTCAAAGTCAATCTAGAGTTAATTAACGTGTAATTACGCTGCGTTGCCGCGGAGCGCTTAACTTGCCCTGATATACACGTATATACTAGATATACATAGATATACGTATTACTTTGATTGAACGCCACTCCCCGGAAAATTGACTGTGCATACCCGAGGGTTAAATAATTAATGAGCGCGCATTTAAAATATTATTAGGCAACGGCTGCAGGTGAGACAGAGAGAGTCGCTATAACAATTTGATCCCTCCTCGATCATTTTGCTCTTGAACAATCCTTTACCATCGTTTTTTTGTTTTTTTTTTTTTTTTTTTTTCGAAACGCGCAGATGCCGCAGTAGAGATAGAACGATACGGATAGCCGCGTGGGCGGAGGTGGTCGAGAAGGCGAGCGCAGGAAGGACCACCGACTGGCCAGTGTTGACGATACACCTATACGGAAGAGGCGTCGAAGCGGAGGAGAAATAACGGAGGGAGAAGGGGCGCGCGCGCGGCGTCTACCCCCGCAGCGTACACCTCTTTCTCCTCTTGCGCCCGGCTACTCCGCTAATGGAGTTTCCAAATATTCGCCGGCCTCCGCCTCAATTTCCAACAATTTGCATTTAGGGCGAAGTGCAATTAATAGAAGCGGCATGCCGTCAGCCCCTGGCTCCGACTGACTCTCCTCATCCTGCTGCTCCTTCCTCCCCAAGCCCCTCTCGCGCTCCTATTAACGCTACGTTCCGCGGGGGATGCTTCCCGTACATACATATACACCTCGTGGCGCGATGGGAGGCGGTGGTGGTGCTGGTGGTGGCTGCTGCTGGCTTTGGATTTTCGATGTCGTCTCCTCCTCTTATTCCCCAGCTATAGGCCCCAGCTGATGCTGCGTTGGGCTGCTTTCGAGAAAGTCGCCGCGTGGGCTTTATTCAGTTAGCTCAACTGCGATCATAATAACTAGTCCCCGGGAGACGAGGCTGCCCTCGCTCTCGAGACTTTACCCAGACACCCCCTCACCACCACCACCACCACTACCACCGCCCCACTCTCCGCTCTAAGCCCCTGCAGCCTCTCTTTCCCTATACTCTATCCCCGTAACTTGCTTCGTTTCTCAACTAACTACATTTGTAATCCTGAAAACGCTCGTTTGCTAAACAAACGGATTAGATAATTGTTTTACCGAACTAAGCTCATAGGTGAGCGCATGTGCGCAAAACGCCACAGTTTAACGTCGCGCCATGTATACAAAAGCATGCGCACTGCGGTTTGTATATAGATGTACCTTTAGAAAAACGTTGAGAAAAAAGCAGAGACATCAGACAGACGGGCAGAGTTAACTTTTTCCACCGCGAACAATTTATCCTCGAATCGCCCACCCTACCCTCCCCGTCGTCTCGAGCTCCACTGGACTTTTGGTATAGAGGAAGGCGTGCGAGATGTGGTATAAGAAGAGGCGAGCGTTAACCATCGCGCATTTCACGGCTCGTCTGTTTTTCCCATTTCTCCTCCTTCTCCCCCATCCCCCTCCGTTTACACCCCCAGCATACACTCGCAGAGAGGTGCTCGATTTCTATAGTCCGTGTCCCCTAGCCTCGGAACGTTGACAACGATGACTGCTACACTAGTAGCGGCTCGGTGACGGCAGCGCCATTATCTTATTTTACGCCTGGAAAGCTATGCGCTACCCGGGAAAAACGAGGGCTCGATCTCCCTTTCCGCCTTTATCGTCGCGGGGACTTTGCTCGCGTGATAGGTATATAATCGCGTGCTCGACCCCTCGCCCTCTCTCTTTTTCTTTCTCTTTCTCATTTTATTCGCACACTAGGTATATTCCAGAGCATTAGTTTTCTCTCGAGCGCGAGAATTTCATCTTGATGGCTCTAATGCGCTTATCGGAGCTGCTGATAATTGCGCGCGGCCTTTTTTTCCCCTTTTTTTTAAATTAAATTACCCTAGCTGCTTTTCACCTGCCGCATGTATACTACGTTGACGCGTGAATATAACACAAACTTCCTAGGCTTTTTTTCATATGCACATTAGTAATATTAAAACTAGGCTAAGGTCAATTTACGCAATTAGACGCGGATGAATATGGAAAATCGCAAATCGAGCGGTATATCCGTAATTGAATGACCAAGCTACTCCGTTGCACTGACGTATAGATAAAAGCGAATAATCCGTCGGTAAATTCATCCAAGCTCATAGAAATTCGAGCACAAATTGAATCCCCTCTTAGTTACGTAGATGCGGAAAACATATGAAATATTAATTTGATATATAGAGCGTAAAAGAGCTTCATCTCGCCATCTTCATTTGTAAATTCGACTCAAGCCATCAGCATTTCTGCTGCCTATCATAAGTTAGAGAAAGAGAGTCGAGCACACACATGCACGTGCACACACATAGTCACACAGAGAAAGACACGCTCGTGGTTTATGTTCCACGCTCTAGTAGGCAAGAAGAGCGAGAGACCGGAACTAAGGGGATCGCTTAATCCGCACAGGTCTGCTTCCTTTCCTTATCCCCCACTTCTCCCTCTTAGCGAGTCCTTTCGCTCTGTCGCGCTTATTTTTCTCCGCGGCTTATACGCACTTGCCTCCCTCCTTGTTTCTACGTCTGTACTTTTTTTTCCATTCTCTCTCTCTCCATATGTACCCTCCCCTTGTGTCGCCTGGGTAAGCTGTTTGTAACCACGAGACTATATCGGATTTTCGGGGCTATTTGTCAGGTTTTTGCTGTTAATGATTATTGCTCGAGGGAGAGGGACCACGGCGAAAGGCGGAGGGGGGAGTAATGATCATTGCGACGTTTATGACTCGTGGGGGAATAAAAAGGGGGTGGGGCTGCGGTGGGATATGTTAACGTGTCATGGGCGTTTTTGGGATTATCTCGGATCACCCGGCAATGAACAATCATCGTTATCGAAGCTCTGCACTTTATTGCGCTACCAGAGTGATTACTGTGCGACGCGAGAAATGTTTCAATCACTCTCAAAGTCTTGCCGACACCTTTTTTCGTCAAGATCGCGTCAAAGTTTATGTTCGTTCTTCTTCACCATTAATCGTCAAAGTGAAGGAACCAATGGAAAATATAGAAAATAGATGGGAAATAACGTATTTTTCTAATAGTCTGGATCGCAGAGAGTCTTAGTATAAGGGTCGTAAAGGCGGCGTCGACGGCCGCGCGCGTATAGCTCGCGCTACATCTCCATGACAACGGGCTGCGGTAAATAATATCAGGCAACCACGAGGCTTGCACGGACGAAACAATCCGGCATCCGGCAGGAGAGTAGCAGAGAGCTTTCGACTCTCCCTTGTACACTTATATACACGTGGACATGTGTCTGTGTGTAAAAGTACAAAAACAAGAAGAATGTCGAGAATAGTAACTATGAGTTGCAACAAATAGCAGAGGGCATATCTTGGCCATTGATTCACGTGTCAAGAGCGTAATAGCATAAGTAACGAAATACGCGAATCGGGCGGAAAAAACAAAACATTTTTCAAAGAACGTTAATTGAAGAGAAGTTATTTTCGAAAGCGCCGAAAAGGATTAAAAATAAATGGGCAAGAGAGAGAGAACAGGGGAGGCAGGGAGAAAGCGAATATAAAAACGATAGAGCGGCCGTCGCGGAAATGAAAAAGTCGGGCGCAATATCCGCAGAGGCACGCGCGATATCCCGAGGAGAGGAGAGAAAAAGAGGAAAACGGACAGAGATAACCATATAGGCAGGCGGACCAGGAGAGGCTGGAGAAGCTCGCCGCTTTCCGCGATTCGAATTACAGTGACAGAGGGAGAGTTAGGGGCGGGCGGGAGCAGTGGAGGGAGGAGGCCCGTCGAATTAGCCGCGAAAAACCAATCTAGCCTCGCGACTCTCTCCCTCTCTCATGGGCCGCGTGCGCGCCTCGATTTCGACGAAGCGGCGCGGTCGCCAGTAGAAATGACCTCCGCGGTTTTGCAGATTGGAACTTTTAATCGCCGGCGTAAATTAAGCGCGCCTAGCTCCCTCCGTCCACCTTGCCCCTGTAGCTCATGTGTCTCTCGGGTCCGGGGGGGCCTAGCTATCGCTCGATTTATTGTCGCGCGCGCCCGGCAGCCGAGTTATTATTCTCGTTTTTAGCTTTTTTTACTCCGGCTTTTTGTCGGGGGATATCGTCCGATCGTTTTGTCGGTCGGTTTTAAACGTCAATTTTCTCGGTTTCGAAATAACTATCGTCCGAAGCGGCGGCTGCGCCCCCCCCCCCTTGACCACCAACTGAGTCAATGTTATGTTATTCCGGCCCTGCTACACTGGCCAATTTTTCACTTGCTTTTTTTCCTTCCAATTCTTCAATTTGGCCCCGCTGATGAGTTATTGTCGTTTTTGTACGCTCGCCTCCGTATACATCGCCAGAGCGAATCATTTCGTTATCCGAGAGAAAAGCGCGCATGTACGACGGCGAACGCATTTATCGGAAAACGTGGGAAATTAAAAGTGATCGGGGCCGATGGAAAGAGTTTCAGGGCGCGCGAGAGAGCCTGAAATTGCACGGATCAGGACTTGCAATAAACATCGCCAAATAAAATTCCCTTACAGTTTACCTTACAGAAACACATCCGAAATATTACAAGTACAGCTGATCGTTGTACAAGCGTAAGGCGTATCGAATGAGCTTAGCTAATGTGAGCAATCGGTCGTAACGCGCGTATCCATAGGGATGCGGGGGCGACCCTATAGTATTCGCGCGAACAATCGTCAGGGATATATCGATCTCGCGCCTCAGTGAATTAGCCCTTTCGCGTCGTACGCTGGCTCCCTTGTATATCCCTTGTTTCCGGCTCTCGCGTGACCCCAGGCAGGCTCTGGGATGTCCAGTTTATTCGCTCCCTCCGAGCACTAGTTTGCCGGTTATTCAGAGTTGAATAATCGCTGCAGCACATACACACCTACACGTACGCAGCCACGCACGCACGCACCTGCTCCGTTCATCGCCTTGAAGGCCCGGCCTGTTCAGTCAGACTCGCTTTGAATTTGAAGCTACTCCATGGATCAGATTAGCTTGAGGCTAATTCGGCAAAGCAAAGAACCGAATATACGTAAATCAATGGAACGAGGAGAGTCATTGGAGGGCTAGAAACAATTAATAAAGCCCAATGGTGGTAAGCTTCGAGCGGAAATCGGGCCCAGGCTCTGATTGACGCTCCGTTTCTCCCCGTGCGAATATCGAGCCGGTTCGGCGCGCTTGAAAATTGGATATGCGACGCTCGACAGCCGTCGTCACGGTAGACCAGAGTCTCCTGGGAGAGTGCCCCGTGCCCAGCCGCGCCAATGCGTAAGCGCATTATACCCCCACAGCTCGAGAGCGCGCTCCTCTGTCTTGCCTCTGCCCTGCCCCGCTTAAAGCCTATATATCGACTTTTTCATTTTCACCGTTACGGGAGGCTATAACTGACCGTATAGTACACCTGCCGTTTATTTGCCTGTCCGCAGCTAAACAATGACCGTTTGTCGTAATTGTAGTAAAATCAAGGCTCGCGGTGTAATAATAGGATAAAATCGAAAAATAGTTACAGCTCTAGGACGTGGATCCAATTAAAAAAATTTTCCAGCTCACATCGAACGTCGTACAGGCTCTCGGCGGTCTGTCAGTGCAGAGTCGCTGAGCCCCCCTCTCTCTCTCTCTCTCTCTCTCTCTCTCTCTCTCTCTCTCTCTCTCTCTCTCTCTCGTAATAAGAGAAGTAAAGCCGCGGTGACATGTTCCGGGTGCTGAGCTCCTTCTCGGCACTGCTAGCGAAATCCGCTCTAACAAAGACGTCCTCTTTCTCTTTCCCTCGCTCTCTTATTCTCCGGCCTGGCAGCCGATAGAAAAACACGATTAATTAAGCGGCAAAGGAGATTGATTAGCGCTCTCGTATTTCAATAACCCGATCAATTAAAAAATGACAAAGCCTCGGGGGAGAGAAGGATGGAGGGAGCGGATGCGACCGAGAGAGAGAGAGAGAGCTAACAAGTGCCCGCTCCCGGGGATTTACCAATACATATAGATATCATCGGCCACATGCCTCAGAATTCTCTTTCTCTCAATTTTTATTTCCTTAACTCTAATAAGCTTAAGGGATTAGAGATCCCTGCCCCTCCTTCTCTACGCTATGTCGATCTTTCTCTTACTATCGACTTCTCCAACGTCCATTCTGCTCCAGTCTGAACATAAACTTTTTCAAAAGTTTACCAAGTTCTTGCGTTGAAAAGCATTTTAACGCAGTCATATTGGCTTGACTAAATTCTAGGATCTAGCAACTCTCGTTCTCACGTCAGCCTTTCGTCACTCGACTAACTGCTCTATACGCGGGCCTGCATTGATTTTATTGATTTCGCTGTAAAACACCGCGACAACGGCGGCGCGCCCAGTCTACCCTGTAAAACGCACAATGAATAATTAAATCGCCAATGCACGGCTGTCCCGGCGTATAGTCACCGAGTTTAATTAGTTTTCGAGCAAATATAATTTCGAATTAATTTATTTGGCTTTTTATATAGGAGAAGCGATAAGAGAGAGAAAGAGAGGGAGCACGTCAGGCGCTCAGGCTTTTAATTTCGTGCAAATTACGCTTGAATTATAAACGAGAGCGTTGGTTCCGAAAAAGTTTTAGTATTAAATTATTAATTAAATGAACATTTTGCCAGGGTAAAAATTGACAAGAACAAGCCTGATGTGTGTGTACGTGCGTGCGTGTAGACTGATCAGACACGACCTGCACACCGAAAATTTGACATTTTTATGTCAAAAATTATTGGTCGCGTGCTTGGATAGCTTATTCTCAAATTGTCCTTTTGACCCTGGGGACAGCAATAAATTGCAAATAAAAAGCAAACAAACAAAGATGAGGGAAGAAAAGAAGGTGAAATGTTTGAAAAATGAAAATCCAATCGGCAGTCGGTGTAACCGTTTCAGAGCGCGCCTATTGACGAAATCCGAAATCAATTGTGTCCTATATGTAACAGGCACTGAAATAAGTCAATTTTCCCAGGTGAGAGGAAACGCGTAGGTAGAGAGAGATTGGGGGTATCCATGGTCGTTTGCCAGTTGCTTTGGACAACTGTATAATCGATATAGGTGTCTCGTCGGCAATATAGAGTAGGAGTAGAGAGGGCGAGTGGGCGCGCGTGCGTGTGTGCTCGTCGGGCCGCTTTAATCGCTGGCGCGCGCTCGGGCGATAATTAATTTAATTTGCTTTAATACGTCACTGCGATGCCGGGCTACCGATTGTTTGCACGGAAACGTCGTTATATAGCCCACTCGCTCTCTCTCTCTCTCTTCCTCGCTCGCGTTGGCGCGCGCGCGCTCTGTCGCCTATCGACTACGTCCGTATTCGAGCAGCAGTCGCGGGCGTATCGAATCAACAACCAGTTTACACGGACGACTAGCGCTGAAAATAGGGAGGCTTACTGGGCTAAGGAATAAGCGCTCTGTGCTGTGCCGATGAAAAATATGGATGTAAGAGGGCGAAAGGGGGCGGGAGCTGTGTACCGACCTGCACGCGAACCTCCGGCAGTGAGACCTTGAGCGCGAGCTCCTCGCGCGAGTAGACGTCCGGGTAGTGGGACTTCTCGAAGGCCTGCTCGAGCGCGTGCAGCTGGAAGGTTGTGAAAGTCGTCCTGTTGCGGCGGTGCTTCTTCTTGCTGCCCGGCCCGCTGCTCCCGTCCTCGGGGCAGCCCTGCATCAGATCGTCGTCGCTTCCGGCCCCTGTCGAGTTACAGCTGTTTTCACCTGCAACAGCCATTGACGCTCCGTTTTAAATCATTTTTATATATCATATGAAATTTTTATCGTATTTTTTCGTTCCCTCGTGGAAACATGCTTTCCGATACGAGCTACCGACTTGTGCTCCGAGGTTTATCGATAGAGAGAGAGGCAGAGCCAAAGGATAATCCCGTCGGTTCTATACGTGTGCAACTCACGCTCTCTCTCTCGCTCCCGATAAACACGTTATTATTCCTCGTTATCCGGGCGAACGCGCGGCTCAAACCCGACATTATTCCAGCAACGACAAACTCATTACCCTCGCCAAGTGAACTCGCATTAGCCGTCACCTAAACTACCAGCCAGCCGACCCCCAACTCCCCCCGCAAACTCTGCTATATAATAGCGAGGGCGGAGAAATCCGTTGGGGCGGCAAAGTCAGGACAGCCAACTCTCCCTCTTTCTCTCTCTCTCGCTTTCAGCCTAGTAGTCCTGTGAAGGACTCCTCCCCCGGAAGCCCGCGGCTGTATCTTCAGACTCTCATTAGCTGCATAATTAAGCTTCTAGTATCGCGGCCTCTCGGTGCATTAGATCGAATTGTGGCAAGGTAATCGCCAAGCCTGCGCTGCCTGCTACTGCTATATAACGCCGCTCTATCCTAGTCGTCTATATACCGTCGCCAGAGGACCAACCCCCCCCCCCCCCCTTGTCGTCCGAACGCGCCCCCGGTGAAAGCAGCCTTGGCATTGATGATTGACGCGTCTGTAGCGGCTAATTATCGGCGACAATCGATAATGGAGCGAGTGTGCGTCGGGGCCGATTCCGACGCTCCCTTTTGTTCGCCGCGAGCCTGCCTGCTTGCCTGCCTGCCCGGGCTTTGTAAAAGGAGGCCCGGCGCGCGGACAACAACCGGCCGAACAGTCTGCCAGCAGCGCATGCACGCGCGGCCATTCATTTTCGTATACATATACAGCCGCGCGCACACCTATTCGATTTAGCTTTGCGTTAAAACAGGAAATGCGCGCGAAAGGTCTGATTGGCTTGATTGTTGCCGATTAGACTGTGTTTGCCATTGCCACTGCGCGCGGCTCAATTAGAAAAGTCAACTGAATTGATTAGTTTCGTTTTTTTTTTATTGTTTTCTCTTTGTTTTTGTTTTCATTGTCACACTTTGTCGCTGTTGTTATTAATAAACGACTCGGACTTACGGGCGTTTTGGTCCAAGCCAAGAAATACGTTTCCGGTTGTTATATATAAATCGCGAGGATCATAACTATTATTTTACATTTTGCGCGCGTCCGTATAATTCACATAATACTTCCGCTCTATTGCTTCTCGCTAGATCTAACGTTACTAATTCCTATTCTCTCGTTGCTTGTTGAGCTGTCTCGCGGCATCCTTTGTCGAGGCTCATTGTTTCGCCGACTGAGAAAAATATGTATACGCGCGTAACGTATTAATTTTGACGCTTATTCTTTTGCTATACATTATACCCTGCAATATATCGTGTTACCGCGATAATTTATGTTTCGCGTCACAAGTAGGTAACTGGAAGTTTAGAAGAAAAACAAAATTCATTACTTTTTTTTATCCAATTTTCGATGAGCATTAATATAACGATAAAGTTTTATAAAGTCTTTATGAATTAAAATTTAATTTTTCTCTCTGCCCTCTCGAGAGGGCAAAACTTGACGTGTTTCGGCGGATAAAAATTAATTAATGAGTCAAGGGTACACAGACTTTTTCCTTTGCATTAAAAAAAAAGGGGAAAATTAAATTTCAATAATGCCAGCGGCACCCCATTGCAGCGTTAATAAAGAGAACGAAAAATTGAATAAAAAAAAAAATGAAAAGGCATATCAATCATTTTGTCGCTGTTAATTAAGCGAATTAAATGTTAACATTTCGTATCGATTTTAATATCTGATAATTAAGCAAAACGGATCAATACTTGACAACGAGAAAATATAATGGCACAAGAGTAAAAAATGACAAAATGGTAGGGCATATGAAGAAAAAATAAGGTAAAGAGAGAAAGAAAAGTGTGTGCCTGGGGGGGGGGGGCATTTCGTAAAATCTAGATTAATATCGGCCATTTCCGGTTAATCCGTCTGTCGTTCGCTTTCGCGAAATCCAATTAGGCCGACGTGTTCTAAAATCAAACATAGAAAATTTGCAGGCAAAGAGAGAGAAAGAGAAAGAACGAGGGGCGCGCGGATAAAAGAACAACAGAGTCTTAGCTGCATATCGCTATCCGGTCTCACGCGATCTATACGCCTATAGAGTTGGCCACCTCCCCCTTGAATGCCCGCAAAAACTCTCAGGCTTTTGTAATTGATTTTCAAATCGGTTGATTCGAGCTTCGCCAAGTCGAGGCGCAATTGTATGTTTTTACCGCTGCTTCCACTATAGCCTGTTGTACTCAGCAACTTTTTCATTCGATTGATTTTTACGGGCCCTACTGTAGAGTAATACGAGCGATTAATAAATATCGTGTCCATACATCCAATTCAATTAATCGGATGAGCCTAATAGCCTTTCTCAAGCATCGGCTCTTAATATCGTAGATTTCTTAACGCTCGCTGATTCTACATAGGAGGGAAAGAGCGTTACTCAATCTATAATCCCTTGGCGATACACATTAAGAAACAAGATCCGAATTGATCTGATAAAATAAAATCCAGTCGTGTGTAGCCGAATAAATTGCGTAAATGGCGCATTAATATAAATATCTCGAAAAAGATATATTAACGGGCTCGCGCGTGCACGTGTGTGGCGGCGGGGCATTACCTTTACAAAGTGTCAAAAGTCGATATATATTCGTACGGCCGTTACAGTCTAGATCAAGAGAGACGAGACGACGAGGAATCTTAATGTGTTTATGAGAATTGACAGGCACTCCGGGCGAGCGGATTAAAATAAATAAAACCGCTGCGGCCCCGGTCAATTAAGTCCGGAGAAACGTGTAAAGATCGCCGGACGCTTTCGGACACTCTCGCCCCCCCCCTTGCCTCTGTCAATTAACCCAGTATGCCCGTAGCAGCTCTCCTCAGCTCCCCATGACTTTGCGCTTGCCCGGAAAATCCACGTGATCTCCAACTACGATTCTCTCTCTCTCTCTCTCCTTGCGCCCGGCTACTTAAGAGATTGACACGCCGAGATAGGATAATGGACCAGGAGTGTGCGTAAGTAAGTTTGTCCCGAGATGCCCGTGTATATATATATATATATATATATATATATATATATATGCGCATAACGAAGATTTTTTCACCCCGCGACCTGCCGATCAGCGATAATCGTCGGCGGCCAAGCCGTTCGACTTTTAATTTTAACGTATGTCGCTCTGCTTTGAGCTCTTCAAGCCGATTATCTGCTCTCTCTGCGGCCCCCGAATTTTTGCCCCATTCTTCCCCTTCCTATCTTTCTTTCGCCTTCGACTTTGCCTCTTTCTACGTATATACATTGATGCGCGTTTATTTTTATTTTTTCCAACGATGGAATGTAGTCTTGGCTCGCCTCACCGATTTCTTCTTTTCATTTTCAATCTTTGTTTTTTTTACCACCTTACAAAGTCAAGGAAAAAACGAAGACGAAGAATAATAATATATAAAAATCTATAAAAATCGGCTTATAATGAATTTTCCGAATATTCAATCAGTTAAAATTGATTATCTGCAGCGCGTCAAAGGAAAATAATCTCATCCTCGTAGTCCAGCCCAAACTGGAATCCCAAGGAAAAAAAGCGCTAGTCAAATCCGATGAGTGAAAATGTAAAAAATGCAACATCTCTCGAAATGAGTCGACAAGAAAAGTGTGTGGAAAAGCCTAGGCATTCGATGCGATAAGAGCGAACATGAGCAGTCGTCGATTAGCCGGAGATTAAGCTAAGAGCCAGAGAGCAGGAGAGAGAACGGCAAAGCCCGTGGGGGTGAAGACAAACGCTCGCGCGTATAGAGCGAATAGCGAGCCGATGAATTAAGATAAGCGCGCGGCGCACAAGTGGCCAGATTATCATCAGGCCCCGCACTCTCCCTCTTTCTCTCTCCCTTGTAAGCTTACTCTGCTCATTCGATTAAGCTCCCGTGCGTATAAGGATCGGCTGGCGCGCGTTACTCCTCGCAGCAGCACCGGAAAAACGTAGGTTTCACTATTAACTCGCAGTTTTTACGAATTATCGAGAAGATATTAGTTGCACCTTAGCGGAGGAGTAAAATATTCAACGATTTCCCGAATTTATTTCCTTCAAGCCGGGGGTATAAGCAGCTGAAATGGGCAGCCGCGAGATGAAGTGTTTTAAGAAGGTTAAACTGTCAGTTGGATCAAGCTAATTAATAGCTCGCTATAATGTAAACCGTAAATTGGAATAAAACTCTTAGATGTGTGATGAAGGTGTGACGAAGCGGAAAATAATATCGTATAACGCAGCGCGCGCGCGTACACTGCCCGAGTATATTATAACCGAGTGCAATAATGGCGATCGATAAAAACAAGTGCGAGTTAATATTATTAAGCGCGAGAGAAGCAAAGGCCCCGGGAAAGACAGAGAAGGAATGAGAGGGGGAGAAATGGTAAAGGCATTGAGGAGAGGGGAAGAGAGAGACTACTGGCACGAGATTAACGGACGAAGCTAGGCTGACAGCTTATTAATCGGTCGGCTCGTTCCGTGTCGATCGACTAAAATTTCCGCGCCTCGCTTCCTCGGCAGAAAGAGGGAGAGAGAAAGGGAGCTATTTGCAAGCTGAACTATAACGGACGGCCGCGCAAATTGGCTGCAGAGTCATTTTTTCTCCTTCAAAGTGACTGGGATTCGTATTAAATTAATTCACCTCGGCTTAAAAGCACCGCTCAGCCTCTTTCCCTCCCCGCCACTCTCTCTCTCTCTCTCTCTCTCTCTCTCTAGCGCGCGTGGGTTTCGATCATCAAAGCCGATAATTATAACATTTGCAGCGAAAAGCGGACTGTAATTTGGCAATTAATTCGCGGACGAATTATTTCATCATTCACTTAACTTTCCATGCCGTCGATTGCTTGCATCAACTTGTTACTTTATTATTTCCGTTAACCGTTTTTACTTTAAAAATTTCGTTTCTCTAGTTTATTGTCATTATTTCACTGCGCACGTGCATATACATAAAGCAAATCGAAATAAATTGTATCGATTAGCACAATCATCCTTAGTCTCGGTCGGAAGTAACATGAATTAACTTTTCGAAAAAATCCAAAGCCCCTGTCGTTCGGCGAAAAGAAAGGATAAAAGCTTGCTGTACTTGCAAGCGATGTTGGCGCGTCGTCGCGTCCGTTACTGACGGCTTAGCGCCGCCTCGCCTCGGCCAAAGAGGATTACGGAATTAGTCTTCCTCCGCGCGCGCGTGCATTTTTTCTCTTGCCGCTAGCCCAGGCCAGCAGGAATTGCATATGGGCTCTCGAGAGGGCCCCCCGTTCCAGCCCCACACAAGCTTCTTTGTTTTCTCCCGAGTTTTTCATAATTTTTAACTGAACCTGCAATCGTTTAAAATTCTTCATTTTATCATTAACAATCTACAGGCGTTTAATTTTCTTAACACCGCTAAAGTGCGAGTGTAGCTGTGCTCGATTGGACACGTGATAGAACAGACACATGAGGTGAATCAGCGTCGACAAATAAGGAGAACCAGTCGCGATTCATTAATAAAGAAGCGAGGGTGCAAGCGAAGCCACATATTGCAAAGCCGCGCCTCCCTTTCAACTTATCCTATGGCGATTATTCGCCGTATAGGCCGCAGAGCAGGGCTGCGCGCCTGTTTTGCGCGACGAAATTATTAAATTGTCAACGGAGCGTGCGCGCGCGTCGTCTGCTAAAAAATCATCCGCTTAAGAGCTCGAGACGGGGGCTGCTCCGGGCCCAAGCTGCTTCTCCGGGCCCTCTTAAGCTGTCATCGACTTCGCGCTCGGCCAGCCTCAACTCCCTCTCTCCGTATAAACTTTCGCCGCTCTGCTACGGGGGCTTGGCCTATCCCCTCGCCCCATCCTCCTCCTCGCCCTCTTTTATCCCAATTTAACTTTTTACTTTTATTCGTCCCTTTTTACTTCGAGCTGCGCGCCTTTTTCGCAAAAGTCAGTATATATCCCGTCAGTTTTTAACGCGTGACAAGTAGGCCGGTTGAAAATATTCTCAATTTCGATTGTATTGCAAGAGCAATTATTTTCCATAATTTCTCATAGTTGACAGTATACGTGTATTCCCTTCTTATCAGCCTCATGATAAAAAGCCAAAAATAGCAAAGAAAAAAAGGAAGAAAGAAAAATGAAAGCCCCTAAGGCACAGCACGACATTAAGCCCGCGCCGGCAGATCAGATATAGAAATTTCGCGAGCAATTAATCAGAAGAAAAGAACGCAAGGTTTACAGGCTTTAATAGCCAAGCTGGGAAAAACAAACAAGCAAGTCGGATATATCGCGAAGGCAAGCCGCCCGGTAGCAGGGGCACACACAACACCTAATAAATTAACAATCCATTAATCTGCGCCTGGAGAGAGAGAGAGAGAGAGAGCTCAATCTCGATGTAGCCACGGGCCTGCAAGTAATTTGCATTATAAGCCTAGGAGAAACGCGTGGTAAACGTGTGGCTGGGGATAGCGCGCAAAAACCTACGAAGAGAATCCAACGAGGTGTATTGTACTGCGGGCGAGAGGGCGCGCGCGTGTGTGTAGTATACCCTTATCAATTCAATTAGCGGCTGCTTTAGAGGCTCCTTCTCCCGCTGCTGCCTAGGAAAACTCGTTAGACGAGGGCGCTACTCCTCGCGCGCGTAATTTCCCGGTGCGCCAGGCGTTTATTGGCCGCGTTCGTTTTATACAAGCGCCCCGGACGAGGAGGAGGATCGGCACAGCAGAGCCAGCGCGCGCTATACTCGGCCCTCTCGGTTAATAATTTAATTGTCCGCTGGCGTGCGACGCCGGCGGCGGCTTTATTGGCATATCTCCTCTTGGCATCGGCTACTCTACTCCCCCCCCCCCTTTATACCTTTTTACCTCGTGCACATGCTGTACACCAGCACACACACACACACACAGACTTAGTTCCCGCGAGTGCCCGGTTGCACGATGCTCGCTCGAGCCCGGGAAAATTATGACGAGATTGCGACCCCGAGCTTTAAGCTAAGAAGTCCGTTTGGACTTTTTGATTGATCGACTTTGCTACTCTGCGTGACTTTAGCTTCACGGCTCTTTTACTTTCGTACAATTCCTTTTCTATATGTATTCGTTCGCTGGATTTTTAAAATTAACTCTCAAAGTTTTTAAATTTAATCAACTCGAATGATTTTTAGAATGGAGAAAAGCTTTGTAAAAATAATGAAATCACAATGCGCGAGATCGCTCTCTACGATTGCGATTTTATCAAACGAGACATTGATTTACCTAATTCGATTTATCATTCGTTAAAATCACCTCAATGAAATTAAAAGCCGAAAAGCACACGATGAAACTGCCCGGAATAAGTGAAAAATCAAAATGAGCAAACAGCAATTTCAGCTCCAAAGCGAGGCCTCCTTCGCTTTTATACCAACACAATAAATTTCCTGTCCTCGTAAAATTAATCAAAAACAAGACTTCCTTCTCCGCGATGGAAAGCCGATAAGCTCTCGGTCAGCCCGAAAATTCCTATCTCTCCAATTCTCATTTGGCTTATGAATTATTCAACGCGCGCCGAGCTTGTAATTCCCATTTTTCGCGAAGCAACCCCAAGTCTAATTTTATAAAAGCCCGGGGCTAAGTGAAAAGTCAAGCATAGCGTTGACGGCTTTGTTCTAACCTAGGCAGCCACGAATATCGCGCCAGCAACTTATCCCCAAGCCATTATTTTCAAAATACGTACACACCAGCCCACTACTGGCCCCCGTGCATGCGCATCAACTTTCTCCCTCTCTTTGAGCGAACAGCTCTTTTGCCGATGTTTTCCGGCACACGATGATCTCCGACTCTCTACGCGCTCTCCCGGCACCCTTCCAGAGCCCCTCTCTACAATTATTCTCGCACCCTCGGCGCTCTTTACTCGAGCGTTCGACTTCACTCTCTCGCTTCACTTCGCTTCAAATCGTTCTCCGTTTTGAGTGTCACAAAAATTCTGGCAAACTCTCTTGCCTTCCGCATCTTGGCTTTATCGGCCCGTTGTCCCTTTTTTATTCGGTTAATATAATTGATCTTGTTTGTAAGCCAGAGAATGTTGCCTGCCTCGCGATGGCATCGTTCTGCGGGAACATCAGCGGTAACCAAACGAAACGTCGCCAGCCGAAGCCCAGGATAAATCGTAGTTCGTCGCGCAGCTCCTCCCGCGTGTGGCAGTTTCTCCCTCCCGTGCGTCGTCGCTCTCGTCGGCCTCCGCAGCCGGCGGGCCGCCTTATCGATCGCCCGCTCCGCGTATATACAAGCCTCCCCCACACACGCCGACGCTACCCCCACACTCGAGCACGCAGCACACACACAGAGAGCACGTCCGGAAAGCAGACGTCGGACGAAAAGCAGAGAGAGAGAGGTAGGATCGATCAATCCAACACCCAGGTGCAATTAGCGAGAGAGCGAGCAGCTCTGCGGCCCGCTACGTGCTCGATTACCCTCTCCCTCCCTCGGCCACCTCTCCTCTTGCTACTCCTCCTCCTCCACAAAGCTGAGGGACGCGAAGAATCGGCCGGGATTCGATTAGCCGCGGCGCCGTAGACGGCGACGATTCCGTCGCCAAGCCCGGAAAGTCACGAGCCCTACCTGCGAGGCGACGTTTAATCGCTATCGCGTTTTCATCCTTCTTTACACCTGGCCTCCGCAACTCTAGCGAGATTTCAACCGTTTATCCTCGGCGAACCAACGCTACATTTATGTCTTTCTTTCTATGTGGAACTTTTTAAAATGATGGATTTCATTGAGAAATTTCTCTGAAATAAATTGTTAAATTTATTTTAGATGCTTTTGCAGGTATAATCAAAAATAAGAATAATAGAAAACTCGCTTGTAAAAGTTGAATTATGGGGCGTGGGCATAAAGCGACGGGGCATAATGATATTCATAGGCTCGTAAAAATCGTTTTACTCGCCGAGGGAAGTAAATCACCGACGACTGACTTGATAACCCAACTCTCCCCCCTCAATCATAACTGAACAGATGTGCCAACAATTCAATAAAGTTTTCATTACTCGCCTATAGATATACAATTACGTACGAGTCAAATGAGCGTGAAGCTCTTGAAAATTGTTTCGTAACTCGATCAAATCTTTCTAATGGCAAACTCGTTGATCGAGAAAGAAAAAGATTGAACAGTCGTGTGCGCAAAGTCGTTTTCCCTTTGACCGGAAATTATTTTGTCTTTTCTCTCCGAGACAAACGTTATATTACATACTTTAACCATTTTTATTTACACACAGCTCGTTCTCACTTGCAAAATTACAGTGAGTACTCGAGAGCTGGTAAAATCAACCGTTGAACAATCGACAAATCGTCGCGAATTATCGATATTCGCAAGCGAGTTTAAGCGAGAGAGCCCAAGTATAGCAGCAGACACGGTTCGTCGCTCGCGCTCTAAATCCAGAGGGCGAGGGGGTGGGAGAGGGAGAAAAAAAGCACGCAAAGAGAGTTACGCGCGATAAATGGGCGCGGAATTACCGGGGCAATTGGCTGTGCGCGGCTGCTCGCTGTCACGCAATCGGACTGCAGCGGCCCTCGTGCAACAAAGCCCCTAGTCCATCCGGACTCCGTCGGCTAGGAGAGAAAGAGAGAGGGGAGGAGGCCGCTTAATAAGCCCTGGCTGAACACACAAGCGCAAGGGCGCTTTATCGTTTCGGCACCTCCGAGCCTGTTATCCCGAGGGGGCCGCCGCTTCTCGCCGATAACCCGCGGATCCTAGTCTCGAGTGTAGTCCTGCTTACATACACGCGCCCGTTTTATTTTTTATATTTTTTTTTCTTTCCGCTCCGGTTGATTGTCTGCTGGGTTTCGGCTCTTCGGGGAAAATTGAATAATTCAGGGCTCGCGTTCGAGCTCGCCGAGATTGTCGTGTGCGATAGGACCGCGGCTCGCCGAAGGGCTTATTAAGATAATTTTTAAGTCGCAGAGATTGTAGTGCTGACGGCGATTTGACGTAATTTTAGGAAATTTAAATGAGCCTTGGGATGGAGGAGAGGAAAATAAAAAAAACACGGGAGCTTTTTTCTTTTTTGCTTAGATAAGGATTTTAACTTGTGTCGTTATGCGCGCCTGTTTGAATATTTATTTGCTTAGCTTTTGCGTTTATAGAAAAATTATAAGCTGGAAAATGTGAGATAAATTGTTTTAATTAAACATAATGAGTCTTGGGGGGGGGGGGTGGAGCGGAAGGGAGAAGGTCATTTTTTAGTTTAATTAGTCGTGTAGTTGACTTCCTATGCGGCTAAATTCGAAATTATGGCAATTGCTGAGAAAATGGGTTGACAGATTTAATTAAATGATGATAATACTTGGATAATTAATTGTTTAATTACGATAAAGGTAAGAAACTAGTTAATAATGTTTTATCGCGGCAAAGTTCAGCAGTTTAATCGATACAAATTTATCTTGGAGTAAAAAATTGCGAATTTCCTTGAAACTAGTTTGCACAATCAATTCATTAAGCGGGTATTACTTTTAAGAATAGAGAAATTACCTAGAAAATACATTATTAAATTTTTTTCATTTAAGTGAAATTGAAAAAAAAACGCGAGAGCAAAGAAAAAAGGAGAAGATTGAGTCGAATAAAACAATTTCATTTCGATATTGCTCGTGCTTCGGTCAAAGCAGTTCCGCTGCACGTCAAAAGATAATTGAAAATCGAGCACAAGGTTTCGAGGAAAAAATATGTGACAACATCGAGCTATTTGCTTTCGTTATTAAACTTTTTTATCAATTTAAAATTTTAAAATCCGTCATATTTTTCCTCAAACTTTTAAACTTATTAAAAAAATTTTTAAAAATAAGATGTATTTAAAGTATTTTTTTTATGCTTGATAATATTAAACCATTGTGCGTCTACAACGGTTATTCGAGTTTTATTAAAATAGTGAATCTACTATTAAATGAACCTCATTCGATAATAAACCTTGTAAAAAGAACTAACAGAAGCCTGAACATCAATATACGAACGTTTCAATACAGTTATGCATTAATTAAGCGTTTTATACAGAAAAAAAAATCAAGAATTTAAATCTACAGGAGAAGACACCGGAGTTACGCATTTAACATTCCTATCCATATGAATGCGCAGCGTCACGACACCGTCGCTCGATCGTTCCGTCTCGTCTTTTAATTGCAGTCGATTTCGAGGATCGAAACGCGCGTGCCTCGATAAAAATGAAGAAAAGGAAAAAAAAAGAACAGGGGCTAGAGAAAAAAAGCAAAATGAGAGGAGTAAAAAAAAGGAGTGACGGGTAGAGAGAAAGAGAGAGAAGGCAAGGCAGCAGGGACTTAACAGGGTCCGGTGGATTTGTTTTGTGCGGGAGTAAGACGCGCCGTCCGAAAAGGCTCGAGATAGAGGGAGCCGTGGAGAGGGAGGGGGATCCATTAGTAGACACGTCAATTCGGGCTCTTAAGGTGCGACTGACTTAAAGCCGCTCGAGCTGCCTACCCCCCCTCGGCCCCTCGTCCTTCCTCTACCTAATTTTTTCAGCTCGGCTTCGCGCCTCGCCTCGAAGCTTATAACTCCCGCTCTTGCGCTTGTGGAGGCGCGCTTGTCTTATTGCGATCCTGCTCTCTCTCTCTCGGCGCGTGTCGCTGGCTTTTTATTAGCTCGCGGCTTCTTAAGTTCTCGCCTCTTGTCTGACGTCTTCTTTCACGGCCCGACTTAATTCACATACGCACAAGCGCGCGCGCACACACACACACGTACGCATATAGGCATATTCTTACACGGGCAGTTCTCGCATTTCGCTTGTAACGTGGACCTATAGCGGTATATCGTAATTGATGATAATTCGATTAGCGGGACAAGACTGCTCTTGATTTTAATGTTGGCTCTTTCGCGCGTCCCGAGGCTTTATCGGGATTACTTTTGCCCCCTCTTTAAGCAGCCACCTCTCCTGGTGTCAGGTTTGATGCTTGATCAGCCTCTCACCTTTTTACCCTGCAACTCGGGATTAGCTATTTTTCAAACAAAAACGTACTATATCTTTTCTATATTTATTTTATTTTTGCTTGGCCTGTAAGCAACTGCCGTCCAATTTATAACTTTCTTATTTTCCGTTGAAATATACATTCGGCGTTTTATGAAGTTGATGGATTTTGTTTTCAGTTGAAATTGCGTTAAAAATTAAACCACAAAAGCAAAAGTGCATCAGATTTTGTCCCGCAGGCATACGCTTGGACGAAAAGGCCGTCGCAGGCAGGTTTAGCATTCTACATTTGGGCTTGTGCTAAAATTGAAACTACTTAATTATCGAGGGGCACTCTATCGAGCGACGATCTTAATTGATCTGACGTTTATTGCATCCGGCCCGAGGAAGCCGATGAAAACGTAGGAGTAGCGATCCGACGGCCTCCATGCACCTCCCGCGAGAGAGAGACTCTCTCACTCTCCCCCGAGCTATCGTGGCGATACAAATTACTCCCTAACGACACGTGAGATCAGCCGACGATACTAACGATTTTCCAATTATACGCCACGCTACGCCCGTTTCGCGCCGCACCAACCGCTCCTACTCTATCTCCTACGTCGCACCCTCGGCGCCCTCGTCGTTCTCGCCCTCGTATGTGGATGGAAAGGCTTTTTATACGCTTGCCTTCTGAGCCTCCACAAAACTCACCTGATTTCGAAATTAGCTCGGCAAAGTACGAGACAAAAAGAAAAATACATTAAAATCTTTTTTTAAATTATGCCTTTCGATAACGCGAATAATGTTTTTCAGGGAAAACGACTTCACCTTTGCTTCTCCAGTCACAACAGAAACATATGAACGTGTAATTCAATTACAGCGCGTAAGTAGATAATTATACTAATTTTATTATGTTACATTTGAATAATATTTGCTTATATCGTTTATGAATTCTGTTGCTCAACGCCAGGAAAAACTAATCTCGACGTGTCTAAAACTCTGGATATAAAATCCATTAGGAGCGCAACTATAAGCCCACGCGACGCAATGTTGCTCTGGGTATATATAATATTAGGAAAAACTTGAGCGAAGGCTTACCAACCGTACCAGTTCCATACGCAGTTTGCACGACTGCATCCGTTGTCAATGACACACCGCGCGCGAACACATTTAATCCGCTATCATATTAATAATTCTCCCCCACCCCACTTTCCGCGATTCTATCCCCCTATGCTAAGCGATTTTTCTCGTCCGCTGCTTTATTTGGCGCGGCTTTTCTCAAAGCCAGGCAAAACCGTCAGATTTTTGTTGCCGCAAACGGGGGGAAAAAAGTGCAGGCGGCGATCCTTATCCCTTCTCGACTTTGATCGCGCCTGGCGTGCCAAGGTGAACGAGGAGTAGCGAGCCGGTTGTTCGACGGAGGCCGCTCGCTTATTGCGATTACCACGACGCGTTTCATTTAGAATACTCGCTATATGGTTTAGACGCGAGGGCAACGTTGCAAGACTTTTTGAGAGACTTTTTCAGAATAGCTGGCGATCAGAGAGATATTGATGGATGAAAAGATGATTTTTATGGAGCTTGCGCTTGTTGTGAGTTTTATGGGGGTTTATCAGTGCACCTGCTTACGTAAAACGCTTGGTAAGAAACGTGATGTTGTAATTGAATCAATTAGAGAGCTTCATGTAACTAACTCGTTTAAAATGAAAATCAATATACTTTGTAAACGGCGGAAAAAAGCCGTTTTCCATTCGGCATAATTATTAGATTAGTACTTCACCTGTCTAGATTGCAAATCATTAGGACTCCTATAAATAAGATTATCGATTAGATATATCGCACCGAGGAAAAACCTCACCTTAGACTTCGCCAGTGACTAAAGCTCCATTAGCAATGGACAAAGCTTGCAAGCTAATATTACCAAAAACGAATTGGCATTGAAAATATAAACGTACCTGCGTTATCCTGTCCATCCCTGGGCTCCTCGATTTCGTGATGCTTGCGCTTGCGACCGGCAAGCCCGAGTATTGCGTCGATGCTGTGCCTCGGCGTGCTGCTCGCTGGCTTCGGGCTGACCTTATCCGAGCCCTTGCCGTTCGTCGTCGCACTCTCCAACAGCTGCTGGGAGTCCATGGCCGCCGCTACTGCCGCGGCTGCAGCAGCCGCCGCCGCCGATGCCGCCGCTGCCTCTGGCACCGAAGTCATCTACAGCTGGCCCTCGGCTCCGGTTCAATAGCTCAGCATTAAAATTCGACCACTCGCTGCCGATAATTAGATCTCAACTTGACAGTTGTATTTAATTTAACGCAGCTTCGTCGGCCGACGATCTGACACGTCCTTTCGTTTCTTTCCCCAGCGAGCAGGCAGAGAAAACACTTGCTTTTATATCACCTTTATTCCACGAGCTTTCCAATGTACCTCAGTCAGTGGCTCGTGCAAACGATCGATATGTATCACTGTTCGAGCCTTTCCTCCGCACTCTCATTCATTTTTCTCAGCACACTTGCTGTCTCTGAGTTGTATACCTGGCTTGCTCGCTCGCTTGCCGATTTGACACTCAACTACCAACGAGACTCTCGGCTAGCCTCGTACATCGTACGTCGCACTCTGTTCCGTTGTTGGTTAATCACCGAGCCTCTGCACACAATTCCACCCCACGAATACTCGCAACTCTACTGCGAGTAAAGCCAGTCGGCAAAAATTACGTTGTCGAAAAAACTCGCAGTAACGGCTCACCGGCTAGTCGCAGGACGTCGTCAGCAGTAGCAGCAGTAACGTGCACTACGGCGTCGTCGACCACCCCCGCGGAAGGAGCACAGAGTAATGGGGCGAGAGCGCGTGCACGAGCCTTCCCCGAGGCCCGGCGCGAGTCGAGGCCAACGGAAAGACAGAAAGAGCGAGCGAGAGAGAAAAAGGCCGACGCGGGAGAGAAGGGCGGCCGGGAGTAGTCTAGCTCTCGAGCGGGGGCGCGGTTCTCCCTCTTCATTCGTGCCCCCCACCCCGGCGCTGATCCTTCTGCCGCCCCCCCCCCTCCCCCTCTATATTCACTCGCGCTCCACGAAAGCGGTCCGACGAGTTGTGGTATAGGTGAGTGGGGCTGTCGAGGGAGGTGCGGCCATGGGAGCCGGAGCTGCTGGGCGTGGCTCGGTGTGAGCCAATCGGCGGGCTCGGCAGGTAGGATCCCGTGCCGGACTAGGCAGCATGGCGCGGAGCAGTGGCGCTCATGCGCCCCCGGATGCTGCGCGAACGCCGCGCGCCTGCTCTCTCTCCCAAAGCCGTCCTGCGGATACATGCGACGAGGGAGGGGAGAGGATGGAAGACGATGGAGGAGGCAATTTTTAGTCGGATTTATTAAGTAGTTAGGGGCCAAGAGAGGAGCTTGGACACGCTCGAGATGTTAAAGTCTGACGGAATTGGGTGCGCGCTTTAGGCACACCGAGAGCCAGAGGGAGAGAGAGAGAGAGAGACAGCGGGGGGAGATTATTGACGGGGTCTCGAGATGACGAGCTCGCCCTCTCTTTCTCTCTGGACTTGTGCTTTATCTTGGGAGCTTGTTTACTCGCGAGCTTTTTCCGCTTTTATTTTAAACTTATCATTTTTCATTAACTTTTTAGCTTTATTCAATTTAGTTATAATCTTTTTCAGTCTTTCTTTTTTTTTGTATTTTTATTAATATTGGTACTGACAAATTCGTTCGGTTCAAGTACGAAGGGATGTAAAAAAAATGGAAGAAAAACAAGGAAAACTCTGCAACATCCAAGTTTATGGGGGTTAGTTTTAACAAACCAATAGCGACGAGATGCTGCAATAAAAGCTGTAGGCAAGCGGAAGCAATAAAAACAATGAGATAAAGGAGCGAAAGGGGAGATAAAGAAAGTTAGTGGGAAATAACGGAGTGGGAAAATGCGCGCACGCGCCCAGCCCTTTAAGAATTTTACGCGCGAGGTGTCGAGAAGTAGAAGATAGAGGAAAGAGAAAGAGGAGGGAACGTGCCAGGGAGGAAGAGGGAACGAGTGAAATGCGAGTTGAAACTCTTAGCCAAGGCTTTGCCTGAGCTTCTCTCTTGGTATTTGATTGTGTCGCTGCTAGTCGAGAGGAAGAGAGAGAGAGAGAGAGAGAGAAAGAGAACATTCGAGCGGCGTTTGATCCTTTGATCCGACGGGTTTGTCCTATTGATTGTGCCTTCTTATTGCTGATTAAGTCTGTCAAATCAAACGGAAGAATTTGCTTAACCATCATCCTGGCTTACTTTGCTCGATTCTACCCAGCGGTTTTTAATTTTCCCTCCCCATCGAAGATAAAAAAAAAACTCACTTGTTCCTCTGCTTGATTTGATAAATTAAACGACAAAAGCTCAAGACTTTCCTTTTAAACTCTCGAAAAATGAAAAAGGAAAGCTTTCCCGGGAATTCTTGAAGAAAAACATTTTTTTTCAAGCACTAGCAAACGCACATTTGCAAGCACACGCAGGGCATTACAGGCACACAAAGACCTGGGGGCGCTGCTTTTACATAAAGTTATCGTGGCAGCCCGTGTGTGTGTGCGCGACTGCGGCAAAGTAGCTCAGGCGCCTCGTCGGCGAAAGCCAAATGCGTCAAACCACGGGCGCGCTGGATAAAAGGCGCGAGCGAGATGAAGAAAGTCTGACGATGGGAAAACCGGTATAAGCGCTATTGTCGGCTCCACCTACCTCCACATACGCGCAGTCAAATTTTGCCAGCGGAATTCCTTCCCTTCATATACGCGCGAGAGATTGAGAGAAAAATCGCCTGACAAGACTGTACACGCTCGCGCTAAATTTAATAGCCGTCAAAATCCCTTTTCCCCCCAAGCGCGGTCTCAGCGGAAAATCAAAATTTGTCGTGTAGGTCACTCTCGAGCGCTATAACTATACTTCCCCGTTTGTGCTACAAACACAATAGACAGAATAGCACGCCGAAAAAAAGTATCATCTGCGCGCATAATCGCAGAGTGAGAGAGAGAGAAAAAGTACGATCAATAGGTGTGCCCTCAACTGCCGGGGTATTTCTCAGTTGGAGAAACGAAGGAGCAATTTCGGGGATCGAAAAACCTCCTAATAAAGTGCTTATTACGCAGAAAGCGCGCGCGGAGAGGCGATAACGATCGGCGGCTGGGTTGAAAAACGCGCGTAGGAAGCGATCATCAATTTTACGTGCGGTAGCGAGCGGAGAAGAAGCAGCGGCGGCGGCAGCGGGAAACAATGCGAGAGGCTGTGGGGTGAAAAGCGAGAGCGATAAGCATCGGGAGGGAGGAGAAAGAAGAGGCATTGTTGCGTGCGCAGGCGCGGCCCCTTCCCATACATACCCTGCCCCTGTGTGTCGTAGACGCGCAGGATTGCGTAGATGGGCATCCGACCATGTCCGCTCGTTGCTTTTCGACTTGATCTACTCTTCTCCTCTTTTTCGCTTCTTCAGTTTACTCTGTAAGCCTCGGCTGCTCCGTCGATTCGAGATAAAGGCTTTGAATAAGCCTACTTTCGTGGCTCGTTTTTTCCTCCTTTTCGGCGCTTTTTTAATTGCCTTACCATATTCTGTCCCTGGCATTTTACATATATCTCCGCTGCACATATCCTCCGTTTGTTATTAATAATCCGATTTAACTAGTTCATTTGTACACGAATAACGAGAGAATTGAAAATAAAATCTACATGCGCATCTCAAAGAACATATTTCATTTGGTTATTTCAAATGTTTATCATGCATATAGATTCGGGATTAAAATGCATTATCGAAATAAATTCGAAATTCTTTGAAAGCTTCGTAATGATATGTGCACACGCGCTCTATACGTACCTGCATATAGGTATATTGCATCAGCGAATAATCTAAAGGTTCATCGATGAAATTTTCAATGTATTTCCATCATAAAGCGGCCGTACGTGTAATAACTTTGAAATAAAAGCAAATCTCCTCGGTCCTGTAATCTCGAGAGCAGAGCGGCAATAATAACATTGTTATATAACTCTGCCGGGAGGATTTTATCCGTTAAACCAAATAACTCGCAATCAAATCATTATATATACGCGCGCGCTTTCGTTCCGACGATTCCCCCCTGAATAATTCATCGTTAGGAAAATACACATACTTTACCGCTTGCAAACAACAGCCACAATCAGCCGCGAATAGTCGAGCCAACGCACAATCGGTACACCTCGCGGAAAAAGATCCGGCCAGCATCGGCTTATCTCTAATTAAGGCATTCGTGTGCAACTAAAACAAAAATCATGGTAATCTTTGAAAGTATATAGCATTACTGGGGGGGGCTTGCTTATCATCCGGAAACATGATCGCTCCGAGAAAAGGAGAAGGAAAAATTCAATATCTCCGGGCAATCCGAATGAGAAATAAGATTATACGTCTGTTAAGTGGCGGTTCGACGAGCTTCTGCAAGCCTGCGCTGGCTGCTGCTGCTGCTGCTCTCCCGGCCATTTGTCAAGGCGACAAAGAGGTCAGGAAGGAAGGGGCCATGCTACGGAGAGTAAAAGAGGGAGAGAAGCGGCAAGAGTGTAGAGATCAGCGAGAAACGCTTCCCGTAGTCTGCGGAAAATTGCATCCGGCCACCGCCTACTCTCTTTCTTCCTCGCACCCTTTTACCCTCCCTAGCCTCTCTCTCTTTCGTTCGTTCGTTCGCTTACGTTACCCGAAAACAGCAATTTTTCTTATTTTTTTTTCTTCTGCCCTTTCTTCTTTTTATCTCGCTCAGCGCAACAAGATCAGCTCGCTTCCCTCGTATTTTTATTAGCCAAAACTGTTTCACTTTCGTATTTATTTATTCCCCCGCTTTTTTTTCAGTTTATACCCGCGTACTGCATGTGTGTGTGTCTCGTTACTCACGGCTTTGACCTTTTTATTTGCACCGCGCTTAGGTTCATGTTTACCCTGTTTTGTAATTAAGCGAGAATACGCGCCTCTTGAGGATTTTATTTATTGATTTGCTTTTTTTTACAGGAAAATCTGAGTGTATTTGACTTTGCTTGTTATCTGCGTATTGATAAGTGATTACCTACGTAATTCATTTATTTGATTAAAGCCAAATTATCGAACGAGTACCTAATTAAAGGGAAATTTCAAATTAAAACGTTACATTTGGAGATAAAATTATGAGTTTTTAGCTTAAACAAATTTACAAAATACTCATAATATTCGATTAAAGTAATTTTCAACTTTTAAATTATTAGCGGAAAATCTTTGAGACATTAACATTCTTTCATCAAACTTTTTAAATTTTTTCAAACTACCTTAAATTGAATAATTAAAAATGCAATTTAAAAAGCGCGGCTCTTAAAAGAGTTACGGTGTTAAAATAAAATGCAAAGAAACTATTACAATGTTCGACACGCGCTCACAGGGCGACGCACAGTGGTCGGAAAACCAATTTTGAATGACAAAAGTCCCGCTTCAACTCAATCAA